>JAXGGA010002381.1:0-124001 GCA_038373865.1 Uloborus plumipes | reverse complement strand
ACCAAATTTCGAAAGGGAATAAGATTATTTTACCTGGTATTTATAGCTTTTTATTTCTTGAATGGAATCAACTACATATTTAAGAACGCATTTAAAGAATTTTTAAGTAGGTGACTCTGTAAACTGTAAAGTAGTTTACCTTTTCACGTTGCCACCGCTATTTCCCTATTCAAACATAACTTAGTATGTATTTTCTGAAAACGTTTTTTCCCCTCTCTACCTCCACCCACAAAAGTTAAACCCCAAAACTTTAAATTTCAGGGATTGATAAAGTAATTATTTGTAATTCAAAACCCAGCGGATGTAGTATTTTTAGCATTTTGTACTGCAATCAACCACCGCTATAAATTAGGGAAACGGTAAGATCTTATTATTAACTAAATTGTACTCTATAATTAGCACACTACAAAAATTTAACTTTTTTTTTTTTTTTTTTTGTTTTTTCAAGCTAATCCCTAGAAGGAGTAAGTTTTGGTTGCAAAAAATTTATGTGCATTAAGCACATTTTTTTTCCGACTATTGCTGAGAAAGTTGCTAGAAAACAAGTTGTTTCCAAGAAAACATTGTGTTATTTGAAACAAAAAAAAATCTTCAAAACGTAGAAACTGCCATTGGATTAGAAATGGAAGGTTTTTGAATCAGTAGAAGAACATCTCACCACAGTCAAGTTGGTCCTATTTAATGTTTTTGACATTTTCAGAAAATACTGAAACTCATAAAACTAGTTCCCAAAACCATTGCATAGCCGATTTTCTAGTGTTTGGGGATCATCACAAGCGTATGAAATTACACTATTGATATACAGCTTCATATCGGACCAATTACAAGGTTCGCTACAACCGGGGGACCACTATATCCCAGGTTTGTTATACCGAAGTTTGACTTGGATAAAATTCTTTACATTCTTTGGCACAAAAATAAGCATTTTACATTTTAAAAAGAACCTTATTGTAATTGTTTTCTTGCAAAGATCACCGGCTTTGAATGCCCAATAAGTCACAGAATTTCCTAATTATTTTGTGTTTAATCTGAATATCTTGCTTTTTAACTTGCATTAACGGCACATTCTAACCGACTTCGAGAAAGACTCCATTAGAAACATCTGCCCCGATCGCCCCCGCCCCCCCGGTAATACATTCTACAGAGCTCCTAGCCGAGGAGTGTAATTAAATTTGACGAATGGACTGTTTGCGGGTTAAATAGCAACGATCGCCTGACAAACGTTCGAAATTCGAACTAAAAGGGACAGCTAATGAAGCAGCGGAGCGTCGTACTCAGGAGGTCCCTGACAAATGGTTACCATGGAAGGAGGGGGGGTTGGAGGCCAGCGCAAATTATTCTACGAATCGCACACATAATGAAAGGATTCAGTTCCAGAGAGAGGAGGATGGAGTTCTCCAGAGTTCGAATGACTTGGCGATTGATTTGAATTCTTTTGGCTTAGAGAAACTTTAACAACGTGACTTTGCTTAGTTAAAGAAGTTTATCAGAACTTGCACATATCGGGCACCCTTGCTACAAAAGTGCCACAACTCAAAAATTGTAATTTTTGAGTTATGACTGTCATTAGACGTAGTTTATACGTCTCTACCAAGCTTCAAAAGAGCCAGAAGTTCCATTGAAAAATCTGCCGCCAAAGGGCAGTTATGGCATTTTGTGGTTATTAAGATGTATAGGACCCCTTCCACTGAAATGCCGCATCTTGAGTTGTCGTCCAGTCGTCGTAGAGTAACGTGCGTAACTAACGATCATAGTTTGAGATGTATCGGTCTGCATATTGACAAATTCAAAAATACTAAAATATACCTAGTCAGCCCGGGAACAGTTTTTTGCAATTCCTGGAATACGTAGTTTTTTGAGTTGTGGCACTTTTGTAGCAAGGGTGCGATATGATCCGGGAATACGGAAAGTTAATGCATAGGTTAATGATCTGGTACATTGTAACCCTGACTTTAAGATTTTTTTTGAACCAGAAATAAAGAACGTACTTTGCGGAAAAACGTAAAATCTGGGGAATTGTTAAAAATTTAAGAATATTGTTTAAAATTTTACACTTATCCTATAAATTAGTGGGGGATATGTAATCTTTAACGTTTTTAGATACAATGTCATTAAAAGCTAGTTTTATACTAAACCCTTCTACAATTTTTCATCTTGGTCGGCATTGGCAGCAGTTGACAAAAGTTTCTATGATTTGAATTGCTTAATCTGCTGTGGGGATACCCTCCGTCATTTCTTGTTTACCCTCATCGTTTCATTACTATTATCGGAATTGGGTATTAAATCCAATATTGAGAAAAACTGTCATGTGATAGACGATACATGCGACATTGACTTCTGGAACATTTTCCAGAAGATTGACAACAGCCGTGGTCTTCAGTTGTTATAAAGGAAGATTCGATGTTTAGAGGAAGACCCAATATACTTAAAACCATGGTGCTAAGTGATTAAATGCACAAATAAAATGACACACTTTTCTTAGATCCTTTTTTTCAAGATACCGTAAAGTCGGGGTTACTTGGACCCACAAGGAGGTTACTTGAGCCCACAGTAAAATGATAAAATCTGGGTTTGGTACTAGCATTAGAGACTGCAGAGTGCTTCTACCTAGAGAAGAAACGAGGAACTACGTGCAAGTCTTCAAACTAATAAGTACCAAACCTAGATTTTATCATTTTACTGTAATGGGCTCAAGTAACTCCCTAAGGTTCAAGTAACCCGACTTTACGGTAAATAAAGTTTCATAAATAGTTATGAAACTTATTTATCTTGAAAAAAAGGATTTAAGAAAAGTGTGTCTTGTAGATGAAAATACTTTTAAATCTGTTCACAAAAAACGCATTAATCCTGTTTTCTGTACCAAAATCAGGAGTTTTTTTAATATTATCAGTATTTCCTCTTTCAGTGACCAACAGAAAAGATGTCCAAAGCGGGATAACGAAGGAAACTGTATTTCTCTTCTTCAAATAAAGTTTAAGAGAAAATAATCTGCTGCTGTGCACTATTCTGAAGTCAGAATAGCCAAAGAAACATTATTAGCAGCATTAAACATTATTAATACATTATATTCCAACTGCACAATCACAGAAGTAATATTAATTAGTAAGTTTTTAGCTATCTTTGCTTAACTTTACCTGGATTCAAAAAGAATAGATGAACTAGCATTGCTATAATGGTGTTTGACGCATCCATCAATGCTTTGGTTTCTGCGTTTGTTTACATATCCATTTGACGAAAATTACATTTAATCATAAAATTGAAAATTTTTCATAATAAAAATATTGCATTTTTCACTTTGCCCCATGGTTTTTTAAGGTGGAAATTTTCTACGTTTTTTTTGAAGGTGCAAAATAACTGCCAAAAATGAAAAATAATATTTCAATGCAAGTCGTCATCAAAATACATTATTCAATTTTTATGTACAATAATTTTCAGAACAAATTTCCGATGCGTTCATTTTGAAATAGGTTAGCTATCTTAAATGTTTCACTTTGCCCCACATTCCCCTACTATAAAATTTAACAGAAATGAAGAGATGCAAAAGCTAAAACAACTTCAAGTACAACAGACGTAAAACTTCTAAAATTTTAAAAGACATTTCCAAATCAGAAACGAAGTAAAAAATTTCAATTAATAAGGCGAAGGAAAGAGCTGTCAAATATTTTTTTGGTAAGACCAGAAACACAAATAACAAAACGAAACGAGACAAAACCAACGATTAAGAAATTCCACTAAAATAGACTCGAAAAGCTAATCTCTTGAAGAAAGCGAATTTAGTTAGAAGAACAGGCCTGTTCACAATACGACTGATCCGGCAGTCCGTTCCGAATTTCTCGCTGCGAAACTGGTTTTCGAAATCCGTTGCCATGACAGCGCAGAGAAAAACGGCTTCCGTCGCCGTTCTATACTAGAATGCAACTAAACTTGGTAGTGACGTCACTACGGGCAGAGCCAATAAGAGCTCACAGGCAGTCAGCGATCTCCTCTTATTCGCCAAGTAGGCTGTGACGTTTTATCTAGCTCGTTTTTCATAGGCTAACGTCACGCTGACGTCACGATGTTTTTGTCAAGAAACGTTGCATTTTAGTATAGAATGCTGGATGTCATCGGGGCCGAAACCAGACTGGTTCTCCGGTAGCGACCTCATTGGCTCTCGCCAGGTGCGCGCTCTTTGTAATTAGTGGGGGAATACCGTCACGTGACTTTCGGACGGAGCTAGAGCGAATGCTCCAAAATTTTCACCTCTTCCGTCACGTCCGGAAAAACCACTTCGTTCGACCGGATCGGTCGTTATGTGAATAAGCTTTAGAGATCTCTGAGAAATGTGAATCATCTTGGAATATTTGTCAAAGATAAATTCAGTTTTGTGAACCTTCTGTTTGGATATTTTCCTACTTCGGGGCTGGCTTCTAGCATTTGGACTTAGATTTGATGTGTCTCAGAAGTAAACACTTTTCGGCGTAAGATGTTTGTTTCCTACTTAAAGATTAAAAATTGTATATAATGTACCGCAGTAGCGTTCCGTATCAATCAATTTTCGATTCTCAATAATTTCGTACTAAACTTTCGATAATGTAAGAGATGCAGGTACATAAATTTGCTATTTCTCCCTTTTCACCTGAAATCAGGAAATGTTTATCAGGTAAAAATGAAACTTTTACTTATCTTATCAAGCTTAGCTTTCCTAATATTTCCTTTAATGTTATCTACCGTAATATATACCCATAAAGAGACTTAATCACCACCACTTCTACAATAAACTAAGACGCCGATATATCTGTACCTCAGAACCAGACTAACGTAAGTCCATTTTCGTCATTTTTCGGTAGAGGGAAAAACGATTGTCGAATACATTGTTTTTCCCCTCTACCGAAAAATGACGAAAATGGACTTACGTTAGTCTGGTTTCTGAGGTACAGATATCTGTACCTCAGAACCAGACTAACGTAAGTCCATTTTCGTCATTTTTCAGTAGAGGGGAAAAACGATTGTCGAATACATGCAAAGGATGGGACTCGCGCTCTTTTCACGCTGCTAAATAATTGTGAAGGAATTTGTTTTATAGAATACTGTTTTAATGAGTCGATGTGGAATAAGATTCTACATACAATGAAGCAAAAAAGTGAAAATGGCCATTTTTGGACTTACGTCGTTCTGGTTCTGAGGTACAGATATATGAATCGTCAAACAATTTGTTCATCAATGCAAGCTCGAGAAGCATACTCCATTACACAGAGGAGAATGGACCACCTTCATCAAAGAGAAAGAAACAACAAAGAGAGGGATATATTTATTCTTCTCTTTTCCGCCAATAACTGATCTTTTTTGTTCTCCAACGAATTTGTCTTCAAATACCTCCCCACTTTTCATGCTTGTTGCATGCTTGGAGTAGAGCTATTTAACCCATTAATGCCTGACATTTTCTTTTCCAAAGATATTTTGTATACTGGTTACAAACAGTGTTTAATGGACAGGAAAAATAATGAACAAAATATTATGTAAAAAATATTTTTTTAATTAAGGAAAGAAAAATCGTCCCTCAAAAGTGACGATGGACCCCAGAGGGTACATACCTTTTTTACTAATTTTTTTTTCTGCCTACGATATAATAATTAAAAAGCCTTTTTATGAGAAGAAACAAAATCAGCAATTAACATAAACTGGGAAGCTGGGAATAACTTTGAAAACTTAGTTTTTTTTCTTGAGATTGTGAACGATGTCATTTTTGATAAAGTTCATATTAAAACTCCTACAGAACACTCTTTACAATGGTTATATGCTGCAATCTGTTAATAACGAATTGAAACAATACCAAGGTGCTCATTGAACACTATTATTTGGTTGAAATGTTCATCTTTTTGAAATTCAGACCCTTTTTTGGACCGTCCCTAAAAAGGGACGCTAGGCACTAATGGGTTAAGCTACAGGGTTATTGGTAATTACATTAGTTTCGTTTGATTGAAATGAATAGTGTTTGCTAATCCTTGAACTTTGAAAGTATTATAAAACTAACTTCGTGAAGTATCCGACCATAACAGCAGAAATTCAAAAATTCGATTTTTTTAACTGTTATATTTCGGAAAAGAGGCAAAATGAGTTTTTTTTTCCTCCGAATTTAAAGGAAATTGAAAGGATTCCATACTTCTTTCATAGTCAGTATTAAGGGAACGACAACAAAAAAGCACCTTTGAGAAATATTATTCACGATAAATTACCATGATAAAACAACAGTTTTCTTCTTTGGTTTTACTGTAACAGTACAACTGTGGTTTAAAATCTTACTATGAGATTTAATTATATGCTCTTGGAAAGTTGGATAAAAATTCATCGTGAAAATATTCAAACAAAGTCAGGCAAAACCCATAGCAGGATCAAACCAACGATCTTCCTAGTCAAATTGCGTAACTGAATCTTAGTTTCGGGCTACTATTCATTGAAGTAATGTGTAATAAAAGAACAGACAACGTTTTTTTGACACAAAAATCCTTCCACATTCAGAATTTTCTGATCAATACACAAGATGGCCGGCACAATTTCGAGTAAACGATGAACACTAAGAGATGTGGGTACACTACTTTATTTATTTTCATCTTCCTCGTAATACGAAAGTAATGTTTATGAGAGAAAGGTATTAATGAAGCTTTTACTTATAAACTTAAACTTCTCTAACGCCTTTAAGGGCAACTACCGCAATATATGCACATAAAGGAACTTAATCACCATGACACATAACATAATTCTCAAAAGAGAATATAAATGCACAAACAAGCAAACTTAAGAAAACCCATTTCATCGTAAAACTACTTCTACAATAAATTAAGACGCCGATGTATATGAGTCGTCAAACAATTTGTTTATCACTGCAAGCTCGGGAAGCACACTCCATTGTATAGAGGACAATGGACAACCTTCATCAAAGGGAAAGAAACAACAAAGAGACAGTGATATTTATTCTTCTCTTTTCCGACGAGAACTGAAGTCTTTTGTTCTCCAACAAACTTGTATACATACCCCTTCACCCCCCCCCCCACTTTTCATGTTTATTGCATGCTTCAAATAGGGCTATTTATGTGGGAGGGTTGTTTGTAATTACATTAGTTTCGTTTGATTGAAATGGATAGCGTTTGCTAATTCCTGACCTTTGAAGGATGATGAAAGTAGCTGACAAGCAAGAATCATTCGCGCTTCACAGCAGTAATTTAAAAGTTTGTTTTTTTAACGGTAATTTTTCGAAAGACAGGCCCATGTTTTTTTTTTTCGCCGATTTAGAAGAAAATGAAATGTTTATTTTCACAGTTTTTTGAAGAATTTAGTTAACAACAACAGAAAAAGAGCATCTTTAAAGAATATTATTCAAGCTAAATTACCTTGCTAAAATAAATAATTTCTTTTCCGGTTTTAACCCTTTAATGCCTAGCGTCTCTTTTTAGGGACGGTCCAAAAAAGGGTCTGAATTTCCCCAAAATGAACATTTCAACCAAATAATAGTGCTCAATTAGTACCTTGGTATTGTTGCTATTCGTTATTAACAGATTGCAGCACATAACCATTGTAAAGTGTGTTCTGTAGCCGTTTTAATATGATCTTTATCAAAAATGACATCGTTCACAATATCAAAAAAAAAAGCTACGTTTTCAAAGTAATTCCCAGCTTCCCAGTTTATGTTAATTGCTGATTTTATTTCTTCTTATAAAATGTCTTTTTAAATATTATATCGTAGGCGGAAAAAAAAAAATTAGTAAAAAAAGTATGTACCCTCTGTAATATATCGTAACTTTTAAGGGACGATTTTTCTTTCCTAAATAACAAAAAAATATGTTTCACATAAAAGTTTTTTTATTACTTTCCTGTCCATTAAACACTGTTTGTAACCAGTATACAAAATATCTTTGAAAAAAAAAATTCAGGCATTAATGGGTTAATGAGACAGTACAACTGTGGTTTAAAAGCCTACAATGAGTTTAGATTGTAGGTTCTACGAAATTTGGATCAAAATTAATCGGTTAAAAAAGTTATCAAAAACGAAAAACACATAGCAGGATCTACGAATCTACAATCTTCACGTTTCGAGCACAAAGCTCTGTCAAACTGCGTCGCTATATCTTGGTTTTTGGATGTTATTTTTGTACCTCAGAACCAGAACGACGTAAGTCCAAAAATGGCGATTTTCACTTTATTGCTTTATTGTATGTAGAATCTTGTTCCGTATCGACCCATGAGAGCGTTAACAATTATTTAGCATCATTTAAAGAACATGAGTCCCATCTTTTGCATTATTCGGCAATGGTTTTTGCTCTCTCTGCTGAAAAGTTATGAAAATTTACTTACACCCTTGTGCAATTTAATTGAAAGAAAATATTTTTTTCCATGACTTTAAAATTATCCCTTTATTCTTCACCGATTATGCTAAAATTAGTAAAAATATGGATGAGATACTTAAATCCTTTACCTATCATCAATTTCCACTAATCAGAAGCTTATCTACTGTTCAAAGGCACCTTATTGTACCGGTCTGCCAGTCTATCGGTTTTTGAAGAAACAGTTTCTGACTCCACCAATGAAAAAAAAAAAATTGTTATTTGTAGGTGTTAAAATATAGGAATTGAGCAGCTAAACATTAGAGGGACGATTATTTAGTGATAAAATTCATTTCATTATCCAAGGTTAACGAACTCAAGACGTACGGAGATCTTCAGGTGAAATAATTCAGGTTTGCCACATGAAGACATTTGTAAATCACCCTAAAAAGATGTTTTGGGATTGTCTCGGTTACAATGGGGTTGGTTCCTTGAAGAATGTTGATGGTATGATGTATTCTGAGAAATCTATTGCTATTCTGGAAATAAAATGTTTTACTAGTGTTGAAGGAACGATACCCACATGAAACGGTATTTTTCCAGCAGGATTTAGCCCCTTGCCATGCGTCCAAATGACCAGGAAATTCATGTCTGAGAACCAAATTGAGACATCTTAATAGTCTGAGCTCTCCTGATATCAATCCAATCGAGAATCTTTGGGCTATATGCAAAAATCGACTATTGCATGAGGACTGTTCAACTATGGAGAAGCTAATCACTGCGCTAATTCATAGACACACGTTACAAATGAGTGTAAAAAATTGATAGATTCTGTGGCGTCCAAAGAGTTGTAGACATCATATTATGTTATAAAAACTTTTGGTTTTATATAAATTTAAACAAAATAGTTCTGTTCTTAGTTATCTTAATTTTTCGAGTTTGTTTCAATTAATTTGCACAAGGGTGTTACATTAGTCTAGTTCTGAGGTACAGATTTCTATTGGAGTAATGTGCAGTAAAAATCAGATAATTCTGAAACGTTTCATGCACACATGTTCAGGTTTATAATTTCAGTGAGTTTAAAATCCGGCATGACGTGTAGACGTGTTTCAATGAAATCTGGATTTTTCAAACTAATTTTTTTTATTCCAGAAATCAAAATCCCATGGTCTAATATGCACGCTCACGAAATTGGGCAATATTTCGCCCAGTAGTTCGCGAGCTATAGGGCTCCAAACACCTCCTGTTAATTTATAACCACCCTGTATATAATCTTCTGCCTTGTTTTCAATATCAAACCCAGTAATTGCATTATTAGCAACCTCATTTAAATAAGCAACATATTGTACATCACTTCAAGCAATATTTTTATGTCCCACAAACAACTGAAGAAATATTTTTATGATTTTCAACATTTTATAAAAATTATAATATAGTTTCTGCAAAGTCAATTTCAAAATAAACGGAGCTGAAAGAAGAAAAATTGTCATCAAATATAAAAATAAGTTGTCTTGATTTTTCTTTTGTTTTAAACTGCATTTTCATTTAGGATAACTTCATCTTTTTTCCTGTTTTAAACTTTCTGAAAATAAACGGCTTTAACACGTGAAAAAGGTCGAATAAAACTGTATAACGAATAATTACTTGAGTTAAATCACTCTGAGCTTTCACTAGCTATTCGCTTTAGAAATGTGCTTTATCTCTTTGCACTTTTATTCAAAACAACATCGGTATCATTATCTTAAAACGCTACGTATAACTTAACATTTACGACATGCTGAAAAATGCATTGTTTTTGTGCTTTAATGACTGGACAATTAGACGTCATATTTATGAAACTAATTTAAACTTGTTTCTATTGTTAAGGTGTACACAAAACCATTAGCAGTAACAAAAGAACTGGGATAAACAGTAAAACATTCTCCCAAAGTAGAACAAAAAGATGTTCTTTTCTTCTATTTTGATACCAAACTTAACTCAGCGGCATCTTTTGTTGTCGAAATGATACTAGTAGTCACATGAAAACTTTTAATTAAGATAATAACTGAATAGAAATTTCGTCTTTATTGATTTTTATGGTTATCTTTATTCAAAGATATAGTTAAAATATTGTTACAAATCTTGTAAATAGTTGTTGTTTTTCCTGCCTTGCATCATTTTCATTAGTTTTGGTTTTATCTGACGTCATGTTGCAAAAGTATCTGAAGATATCACTTTTATCACTTGTATACCGGCCCCGTAACACTTTGTAGTTTTTACACTTGCCCTAACTTTAATAAGCGTGAAGACATTTTCGCTCGGAGTGGTGTTTTTCTTTTTATTTCTAGCGTTTTCTTGAATGAATTGTTTAAAGTTATGAATGATTTGGAATATTCCAGATATTACTAGAAAGTTGTGGACATTTCTTTCCGTGTATAAATAGCTGGCCTTGAACACAAGTCAGTCAGTTCTTTTCAGATGTTGATTTCTGAGAGTGCTCGTTTTTATTCGCTTTGGGCGAATGTTGTTTTTGCTTTTGTAATTTCTTAATTACTGTTCACGTTAGATACGTGGTGCTGAATTACTGCTGAGAGTACAGTGTAGTGTTTGCTGCCTAATTGCTGATGTTTAGCAATTGTTTTCTGCTCTTATTGTAAATAGTGTACATACTTGTAAATAAATTTATAGTTACTTCCTCAAGATTGGAATGCTCATTTGAAGAAAGTTGAAGGTGCTACGGACTCGTTACAATTTTGGCGCCCAACGTGGGGCATCTTCAAGGACTTTCGTGGAATTATCTGTGAACTTGGACTTTTCTTCCTAAGGACGTTTTGACTTCGGAATTTTATGGTGATTACTCGAGCAATGGAGGAACAACTGCAAAAACTCCTTGATGCTATCAACGCTGTTAAAAGTGACATGACTGCGAATCAAGAACAATTAAAAAATGACATGGCTGCGAATCAAGAACAATTAAAGAATGATATGGCGATTATGGCTACTAATCAAGAACAATTAAAAATTGATCTGGCAACTAATCAAGAACAATTAAAAAATGACATGGCTGCGAATCAAGAACAATTAAAAAATGATCTGGCAACAAATCAAGAACAATTAAAGAGTGATTTAACCGCGAGCATAACTTCAAGTCAAGAAGAAATTAAGAGCGATCTAACGTCAATGAAAAGTTTGGTGGAAACTAAATTTACCAACATAGAAAATAAAGTGGAGGTTCTAGAAGAAAAAGTTGACAGCGTTGAGAACCGAATCACCACAGTAGAAAACCATATGGAAAAGAAAATTAAAGAAATTGAATCAAAGTTATCAGCATCCTCCAACAACTCAAGTGACTGTGTAGCTGCAGCTGGAACTTCTCGTCCATCCATCAAACTGGCTACGTTTGACGGGAAGACCTCGTGGAATATTTACAAGAAGCAGTTCCTCATCGTTGCAGAAGCAAACTCCTGGGACTCTTCCACGAAAGCCTGTCAACTTGCAGCCTCGCTGAGAGGGGATGCAGCTGATATACTACAGACCTTCCCAGAGGACAAGCACCATGACTTCGAAGCCTTATCATCGGCCCTGGAGCTTCGCTTTGGCGAAGTATGCCAAAAAGAAATAAGCCAACTCCGGCTGAAATCCCGACTGCAGAGGGCCGGAGAGACTTTGCAAGTTTTTGCAGCAGACGTCGAGAGGCTTTCCCATCTCGCCTTCTCGAACTGTCCTTCGGATGTTCGCGATAGCCTGGCGCTGAACTACTTCATAGACGGAGTGCGAAGTCCAGAAATTCAGACGGCTCTCCGGATGGCGGACATTAAAGATCTTAAATCTGGTCTAGTCTACGCAATGAAGTTCGAGGCTGCACAGCAAGCATCCCGCAAGGATCGCCATTCAATCAGGAGCGTGGAAGTGAGTGCCCCGGATTCGAATTCGACTCGTCTCTCGGAAATTGAGCGACAGGTCAAGGAGATCCTGAAGAAGATTACGGCTCGTAAAGACCAAAGTAGACAACCACTGAAGTGCTGGAAATGTGGCGGTGAGGGCCACGTACGAAAGAACTGCGAAGCTCGCCAAGAAAAGAAGAAGTCTCCCAAAGTTTTCCAGATTTCCCCAAGAAGTGGCGGCTGCAACGGACTCTTCATTTACGCTTATGTGAATGGGTTTCCCTGCGAAATGATTGTGGACACAGGAGCCAACATTACCATTATTAAGACTGATGTGGCTCGTCAATTTGGACTCAAGATCTTATGGACGCCGCCCTGCGTTACTCTCCAAACTGTGACAGGTGACAAAATCGAGATTGAAGGAAAAGTGAACTTAGAAATAATGTTCGGGAGTGCCACTTACCATCACACGGCATTCGTCGCTGACATTACAGATCCCTTCATTCTCGGATTGGACTTTTTGAGAAAATTTGATTTTTCTATTGACTGTAGAAATAATGAGCTGCACTCGATGAGGGAAGACATAGTGATTTTCAATACCGAAAATAACTTAAAATCTGCTCATCAAATAATAGCCCAAACTGATTCATTGATTCCCTCTAGATCAGAAGTACTAATACCTGGCTCCATCAAAGAAAACAACAGCTTTAAATTCGGCTTAATTGAATATCCTAACCAGAATAATAGCCCAAAAGGAGTACTAGTGGCATCTACACTTGTGGACCTTTCAAAGAATGCAGTTCCTGTGAGAGTCGCCAATGTGAGTGAAAGACCGAGGAATATTAAGAAGGGAGAAGTGTTGGCAACTTGTACTCCCGTAAACTGCATCATCAGAAGAATTGATTCCTCCGAGACTGTGTCTTCCGAGTCCTTGACTTCGAAATTAATTGGGAGTGCACCATTATCGAAGGATCAAAGATACGCTGCGGAAAAATTGGTGGACGACTTCAAGCAGGTGTTTTCATCTACACCCGAAGATGTTGGTCGCACGAGTTTAGCGCAGCATAGGATCGACACTGGAGATCATCCCCCTATCAAGCAGCATCCAAGACGACTACCGTTCGCCAAGAAGGAAGAGGTTGAGATCCTCGTAAAAGAGATGCAGGAGAATGACGTCATCGAACCCTCATCCAGTCCTTGGGCATCCCCTATCGTCTTGGTCCGAAAGAAAGACGGCTCCACCAGATTTTGTGTTGACTACCGACGCCTGAATGACATCACCAAGAAGGACAGTTACCCTCTTCCACGGATCGATGACACTCTGGACACCCTTTCCGGACACAAGTGGTTTTCGGCCCTGGATTTAAAGAGCGGCTACTGGCAGGTGGAGATACACCCCGACGACCGAGAGAAGACGGCGTTTACAACCGGACAAGGCTTGTGGCAGTTTAAAGTGATGCCCTTCGGCCTCTGCAATGCACCAGCCACTTTCGAGCGTCTTATGGAATCAGTGCTACGAGGACTCTCTTATGAATCCTGTCTTGTCTACTTGGACGACATCATCATCATAGGACGCAGTTTTGAGGAACATTTGACTAATCTTAGGAAGGTGCTGCAAAAGCTTAAGGAAGCCAACCTGAAGTTAAGCCCGTCCAAATGTAATTTGTTCCGCCGTGAGGTGAACTACCTTGGTCACATTATCTCTTCTGAGGGTGTACGAACCGATCCAGATAAGGTATCCGCAGTCAAGAATTGGAGCCGCCCGAAAATGTCCATCAGCTGCGAAGTTTCCTGGGGCTCTGCACGTACTACAGGAAGTTTGTGAAGGGTTTTTCCAATATTGCACGACCTTTGCATAAGCTGACGGAGAGCAAACAAAAATTTGAATGGTCCAAAGAATGCGAGGATGCATTTCTACAGCTGAAGGAGGCTTTAACATCAACGCCTATTCTCTCTTATCCTCAGCCTGAAAAATCCTTCATACTTGACACTGATGCGAGCCACGAGAGCGTTGGAGCTGTTTTATCTCAAGAAATAGACGGTAACGAACATGTCATCGCCTACTGGAGCAAATGCTTATCCAAGTCGGAGCGAAATTATTGTGTCACGAGAAAGGAATTGCTCGCCATAGTTAAAGCTGTAGAACATTTCCATCATTACCTCTACGGCCGTAAATTCCTGCTCCGGACTGATCATGCCTCTTTAACTTGGCTTTTGAATTTCAAGAATCCAGAGGGCCAGGTAGCCAGGTGGATACAGCGGCTCCAGGAATATGACATCGAGATTAAGCACCGAAAAGGTTTGTCACACGGTAATGCTGACGCATTATCAAGAAGACCTTGTTCCGAGAACTGCCATTATTGCTCCCGAATTGAGAAACAGTACGGGACGACAATCCCTACTGCCTGTCAAGTTACTGCTACTTCATCATCTTCAGATCCTGATCCATGGAGTGACGACCAAGTAAGAAAAGATCAGCTTGAAGACCCAGACCTAAAGCCTATCATAGAGTTAATGGAAAAGGACAGTCGGCGACCTAGTTGGCAAGACGTTTCTATCTACAGTCCTGCAACGAAAAGATACTGGGCTCTATGGAAATCTCTCCAGTTGCGAAATGGCGTCCTGTATCGGAAATGGGAATCTGACGATGGCAAAGCATTCAAATGGCAGTTACTCCTTCCCAGATCAAGAATTCCAGACGTTCTAAAGGAATTGCACAGTAGTCCGACTGGAGGACACTTTGGTATCCTGAAAACCCTCCACAAGGTTCGAGAGCGCTTCTTCTGGAGCAAGGCGAAGGATGACGTAGAGAAGTGGTGTCATTCTTGTGACGCCTGTGCTGCCCGTAAAGGACCGAAGAGAAGAAGCCGCGGGAAGCTACATCTTTACAACGTAGGAGCTCCTTTCGAACGAATCGGGATCGACATTCTTGGTCCTCTACCGAAAACTACTGATGGGAACAAATACATCCTCGTTTCCATTGACTATTTCACCAAATGGCCCGAAGCATATTCCATTCCGGATCAAGAAGCTACCACTGTAGCAGAGACTCTAGTCCAGCATTGGATCTCGAGATATGGGACACCTTTGCAGATCCATTCCGATCAGGGAAGAAACTTCATCTCTGCTGTGTTTAAGGGCCTATGTGATATCCTCAAAATTGAGAAAACTCGAACGACACCACTACACCCACAATCGGACGGCATGGTGGAGAGATTCAACAGGACAATCCTTAATAATCTCTCGCTTATGGTCTCCAAAAATCAACAGGATTGGGACAAGAAACTTCCTCTGTTCCTGCTGGCCTACCGCAGTGCTGTCCACGAGACCACCGGATATTCCCCATCACAGATGCTCTTCGGCCGAGAGCTTCGGCTACCTTGTGATCTCGTCTTCGGTCTCCCTCCAGATGCGCCTTCATCGCCTGAGGAGTACGTCCAGGATCTCCAGGCCCGGTTGGAGGACGTTCATCACTTCGCACGGGAGCGAATCAACATCGCGACGGAGAAAATGAAGACCCGATACGACACAAGGTCCACTGGCCATGACTTTCAAGAAGGTGACAAGGTGTGGCTATGGAATCCCATCCGACGTAAAGGTCTGTCACCCAAATTGCAGTCGCATTGGGATGGACCTTACACAGTTCTTCACCGGCTGAACGACGTCGTAGTGAGGATCCAGAAGTCATCACATTCAAAACCTAGGGTTGTACATTATGATCGGCTAGCCCCATACTATGGCCATAGTTCGTAAAGTAAATCTAAAGCTACCATGGTAATTTGTTTGTAAATTTTGTAAATAACTTTTGCCTTTAATTGTTTGTAATATTACTTTATCAATGTTATTATTTCTTTCATGTTCTCATTGTTATTGTTTATCATGTTTATGATTGGTCATCATGTAATGTGTGCATCTGTAAGTTTTCCCTTGCTTCCTTTCTGGGGATTGTACTGCCCGGGACGTGCAGTCCTTGGGAAGGGGGCAATGTTACAAATCTTGTAAATAGTTGTTGTTTTTCCTGCCTTGCATCATTTTCATTAGTTTTGGTTTTATCTGACGTCATGTTGCAAAAGTATCTGAAGATATCACTTTTATCACTAGTATACCGGCCCTGTAACACTTTGTAGTTTTTACACTTGCCCTAATTTAATAAGCGTGAAGACATTTCGCTCGAGTGGTGTTTTTTTTTTATTTCTAGCGTATTTTGAATGAATTGATTAAAGTTATGAATGATTGGAATATTCCAGATATTACTAGAAAGTTGTCGGAATTCTTTCCGTGTATAAATAGCTGGCCTTGAACACAAGTCAGTCAGTTTTTTCAGATTTGATTCTGAGAGACTCGTTTTTCATTCGCTTGGGCGAATGTTGTTTTGCTTTTGTAATTGCTTAATTACTGTTCACGTTTGATACGTGGTGCTGAGTTACTGTTGAGAGTACAGTGTACTGTTTGCTGCCTAATTGCTGATGTTTAGCAATTGTTTCTGCTCTTATTGTAAATAGTGTACATACTTGTAAATAAATTTATAGTTACTTCCTCAAGATTGAATGGTCATCTAAGAAATGAAAATCGCATATATTGGTGAATATTGTACACACGGCCACACGGTATAAGTTACTGTGATGCTCCAGATTTTTTTTTTCTAAATCACATCGCAGTCAAACGACGCAAAACTGCTCATTGACCGTTTTTTTCGGTGGAAAAAGGAAACAAACAAATGCACGGGACTAAAATGTAATTGTACAGGCTGTTTTGCAGAAAAAAGGCGCCGTTTTGTGTCGAAAATCAACGGGAATTTCTTATAGCCCGCGGAAAATTGAAGTACCTCAAACGATATATTTTACAGCTATACTTTATACAGCTATATTTTATAATTTATAAAAGTACAGCAGTTTTCTGAATTAAAGGAATTAAAGGAAATTACAGCTCTCTTTACTTGTACTTTTATTATGTTTTTATTTGTAAAAATTAACCTTTATTTGACAGGTTTTTTTTTTTCTTTTTTTGCGTCATTTAAATTTAAGTTTTGATTTTGAAGTATTCTATTAACAATATTATTTTTTGTTAAGCTGTCATATGAAACTAAAAATAAACAGATAGAAGCAGAAGTTTTAATTTTGCCTATTAATAACTCCGAAGCTTGTTTAGAAACCATATTCCTCGATTCTAGAAGTACCTCTAGAAAAATTGGTGTTATGACTTTAACAGAGGCTGACTTAATCTAGTAGATGTTAATTAAAAAAGGGGATAATTTTATATGCTTTAATAACTGTCTGAAACGTTTTTCAATCATTTGTTTCGAATGAGTTGCATACTTTTAAACGATTCTAAAATAAGAAGAAAAACTCAGTTTTTGTTGTATATTTTCCCTCTCATTTTTAATCAATTTAAGAGACATAGCATGAAAAGAGTTATTTTCTATTGATCACCAGTTTAATTCGGTTATTCGCGTCAAGCTTACAATGATTCATTTAATGAAATTTTATCACTTGAAATCGTAAAACTACAAAGATAGTATTTGAAAAGCTCGCATACCAGACGAACTTTTTCTCTCCCGACTTCTCATTTCTGCTAAAATTCAGCTGCTAGTCCAGTCATATTAGACATTAAATTTGCAAATCGCGATGTAGTCCTGATTTTTTAATACGTAGTTTGGGTCACCTAGGGTAGTGTAAATCTAAGTTTGCAGTTTTCAAAACCCTGTGCTCGCGGCGTAACTCACGAAAAACTGTAAAATTTCCCGATTTTTTTCAGTTTTTCCTTTATAACGACTAAACTATAAAACTTTTGATTAAACGTGTGAATAATCATTTTAAAGAACACTAAATTTTGAACAATTTAAGCTGAAGTGGATCTCTGTAGGACCAACGGTTTAGGACATATTGCATTCCGAAAATTGGCCATTTTTTGCGAAAAGTGAAAAAATTACGCTCTGATCATATTTCGGACTTAATATCGATATGAATTACTACTCTACAAGAAACAAAACGGACAGGAAGTTACTGCAAATTTTAATGGCTTTCCTTTAAGCCCCCAAAAAAGTCCGTAGAATCAATATTTCATTTAAAATCATTAAAAAAAAAAAAACGGAAATTTTGATTATTTTGAGAAATTAAAGAAATTGTTTCTGACAAGAAGAAAGGAGGACTGGACGATTAAAAAAAAATGCTTAGAATGGTATAAAAAAGGGTAACACTATATTACAACGTTATTTTCATAATTAAGAAAAATCTTACAGGTCAATTTCGACATACGTACAGCATGTCCTAATGTACTGTATACGACTTACGCAAAACTGAGAAAAAGTTTCGACTCTTTTTAGTTTTTTCTTTATAACTCCTAAACAATGTAACTTTTGATGATATATGTGAATACCCAATTTAAAAAACGATAAATTTGAAACATTTTAAGCTCAAGTGGAGCTCTGTAAGACCAACGATTTAGGAGATATTGCATTTCGATTTTTTTATGCTTTGACCACATTTCGGAAAAAATACCGACATTAATTTTTACTCCTCAAGAAACAAAATGAACATGAAGTTACAGTAAATTTTATAGGCTTTCAGTTAAGCTCAAAAAGAAGTCTGTAGGTTAACTTTTTACTTTACAATAGCGAAAGAAACAAATATCTGTTCTAGTGAAAAAATGAAAAATTTTTTTGATTATACAATATATATGTGAATAATCATTTTAAATAACACTAAATTTGAAACATTTCAAGCACAAGTGAAGCTCTGTAAGACTAATAGTTAAGGAGTTATAAAGGAAACAATGAAAAAATTCGGAAAATTTCGCAGTTTTTCGCGAGTTACGCGGCAAGCACAAGTTTTAGAAAACTGCAAACTTAGATTTACACTACCCTAAGGGACCCAAATAACATTCAAAAATCAAAACTACATCGCAATTTTGCGAATTTAGCCCTTTTCTTTGCACATTATGACTGAACTATGCGACTTATATGCAAGGGCATTTCTGATCCATAAAATTTAAACAAAATATTTACGATTTACAAATTAGCTCCAAACTATGAAAGGTGATTTCTTTTATTGTCAGTTCTTAAAAATAAAAATAAATAAAAGGGGAATGGTGCACTTTTCTCTTCAGAAAAAAAAAATTTTTTGTATTGCAATAATATCCAGAAATTTTACAAAACTACTATTCAAAATTTTCTTGCATTAATTTTGAAGAATCATTCTCTCACTTTTTCCACTGCTATAATGCATCTCTGTATATGGCGTGGGTTGGAATGGTGAATAATTCAAGGGAGAATACATTCCTCGCCCCTATATGATGAGCCTACAGCCCAGGGCCGCCAAATTCTCAACACCCCCCCAGATATTTCAGCTAGCGACGGCCCTGGCTACGGGCCGAACTTTAGGAAATGGAAGTGTGATCCACCATTGTTTGCCCATTAATTATAATCTAATCGTGATCCACGCCGCTGCAGCCATTTGACCGGCCGTGCCGATTTGAGGGCGGACGAAGCTCATGCAAATCAACTAGCTACGTGCATCGAATGTGTTTTAGATCTTCGATGGGAGGAAAGATAGAATGAAGTTTTGCCATGCAAGCACAAATCTTGCACTAGCCGATTTTTAAATTGCGCCATTTTAAGTCATTTTGTTAATGTCTATGAACATGTAAATGTTGGTGAAGGCAGAGTGGCGTAATGATTATGCATCGGCCTCATACGTTCAAGGGGAGAGGTTCGATCGGGCTCCAATCAATGGATTTTCAAGACCTGGAAAATTATCAGCGTACACATGTGGTATGATTACGTGACGCGTAAAAGGGCTCTTGAGTAGTCGTTTGACCTTGAATACTCTTGACAAAATCGATTTCTCATTCCAGCTTCGCGTCGAAAAAATGCCTCCATCTGGTGAGAAAAATTGCACGTCAAAACTCGGTGAAAAAATCGCTATCCGTCCACAGGAAGGAATGCATGTACTGTCTGTTTGCGTATTGTGCGCCTGGCAGCCACGAACGCTTCCATTTGAAAAAGGGGCGATAGGTTTAGGATGCGCACTTCCCGATGCCTTCAGTTTTTGTTCTCTTGCTACTTCCTCGTTGCATTTCCCCCCTATTTCGAGAGAGTCAGAACAGACTTGGCGCGTGCGCAGATTCGACAGAGGTTTCGCGAAAAAATGTTAGACAGTAGTCTTTTGGGGAGCTACATCAAGCAAATATGAGAAACCGCCACAACAATCCGTGGCTACATTATAACAAGTAGAATCCCGAAAACTCGGTTTAATGTGGACTGAAGAATAGCCAAGTTTGTAAACGTAGGGTTACCGGGAATGTACCCACAAGAAGTTTTTCTTGTCCGCCCAATGTTTGAGTTTGGTAAAGAGTTTAGAAAATTTTAATTTTCTGTTTTGCTTCAACATTTAAGTATAACACTGTACGTCTGAACCCTAGCGCAATTGAGGCATTTACAGTTAAAGTGCGAATGCCTACCTAGGTAGCACAAAAAACGTTTAAACGTTTTATAAACGTTTTTAATCCGTTGTCACAACGTTAATAACCATTTTACAACCTTTAAAAAACCAATTGTGCAACAAGGGTACATTTCGAATTGATACTCTTTAGCTGTGAATGCCTCATTTTGAAAAGTAGATTTTGGCTACGAGAAGCGTTCATAGATGAGGCATTCAGAGCTAAAGTGGATCAAGTTGAAATGAACTTGATTTACTTTTAGCTCTAAATGCCTCAATTTACCTTCTGTGCGTACAGAGTGGTATAGTAGCCGACAGAGTGGTATAGTGGTTCAGACGCTGGCCTCTTACGCCCAAAAGCGCGGGTTCGAACCCGGCTCCAGTCGGTGGATTTTCATGATGCAGAAAATCGACAGCGCTCATGTCGTATGATTATGCGGCATGTAAAAGATCCCTCGAGTACTTGTTTGGCTTATAGTATCTCGTGGCAAAATTAAATTCCTAGTACAGTTTCGCATCAAATAGAGCCCAGGTGCCTCCATCTAATGGGGAAACTGGGCGTCAAAAAATACTTGTGGCAATGGTATCCCACCGATGGTGGTGCCGCATGAAAGAGTGGATGCCGCTTTGGGGAATGCACTAGGTCTGCAAATGGCATGAAGCTAAACGCAGCTCCATTTGAAACAAACAAACAAACCTTCTGTGCGTAGTAGGGACCGTTATAATCATTTGATGTGCATAAAATACTATGCTACACAACACGTCCTCCTTTCCTACCACTACAAGTAGTTCAGCTGGTTGGATGGAACACTGAGGACAGCTCTATTTTTTTTATCTGGACCAGGAGCCGAGCAACCCTTGATCCATCACCCATAGAGGATGGCTCTTGGGATGAAGATAATTGAAGAGAGATGGACACTTGGAAGACTTGGTGACTGTGACAGGTGTAACTTGTACCAGTCACCAGTAGCGTACACGGAAGATCTGAGACTTTCCAATTACATCTGAAGGCGATATGTATTAAAACCAAGGGTTTTGGGGGCATGATCCCGAAATCCCCCTCACTGTCCCCTTCCCAGCAACTGAGCATAGTGAAATTCAAGTTGTAAAAGCAAAAAAAAAAACTTATTACTTACGTACTTTTCAAGAAGAGTATAGCAAAATAAGCGTCGCACGTGGGATTAAGAATCAGCGATCGGCGGAAAGCAACTATTAATGAATCTCAATATTTATTCTAATGAATGCCATCATTAATGAAGGAGTATTCACACGCGATTGAAATTATCGGGCGGAGAACTTAGTACTTATCTTGGATTTCCGAAATTGTCTCATTTGCTTCTGGAATTTTTATCTCCGCTTGCATTAACATTAATGGCTTTGGAAAGTGCCAGTTGGAAACTGGGGCTTCAAACCGATGCATACGAGTGACATTAGTTTTATGATCGGTGATCAATCGGGAAGAAATGTCCTTCATGAACTTTTTTTTGTGTGATTGGGAAACTAATGGTATTCATGGATTAAAAACTTAATTTTCTTTTTTGCTTGTACAGAATGAAGTTTACTTTCTTGATGTTTTACAAGAGTTAGTTTAGTTTCTAGGAGCGGCGGGAACTCCCTCCATCCCAAATCATTCGCTCCATTTTAGTAGAAAATTTTGTCTCATTGGTCACTGCATTTGAATACTAACCACGAAAGCATAAGATTATGCAACAATGTTTTTTTTAACCACTTCCCTTACGATTTTTTTTGGAAAAAATTGCAAAAAAAAAAAAAAAAAATTGCAAAAAAACACTTTTTTTTTTTAAATTTAAAATTAAATTATTTATTTTTTTGAAATACAAGAAAATGAAGCAATACAAATTCATATGTAGGTTTCAAGTTGAATTTTTAATTATTTATAGGCGTAAAATCAATTAGTTTCACCCCAGTTTTCTCGGGATAATAATTACCTGCAACTCATACGAGCCCGAGATAACTCGGGATAATCAGGCAAGCGGTTAATGAGAAGCAATCGAAAGAGCATCTAAAACATGTTTTTGAGCGCATAACGCATACATTTTTGCCCTCATGACCCCATTATCGAAATATGAAGTCTTGAAATTTTTAAGAAAAGTCGCCAAAGTTAGCGAGTTTCAGTGAGTAATGGACATCTTTCACATAATGTGTAATTACTGTCTGTTTGCGTATTGTGCGCCTGGTAGCCTCGAACGCTTCCATTTGAAAAAGGGGAGATAGGTTTAGGATGCGCGCACTTCCCGATGCCTTCAGCTTTTGTTCGCTTGCTACTTCCTCGTTCCATTTCCCTTCCATTTCGAGAGAGTCAGAAGAGACTTTGCGCGTGCGAAAAAATTTTAGACAGTAAGTGTGATATGCACTACAATTCGTTCGCGGAATCGCTAGACTAGATGTAAACGAAGAATTGCGCCATTTGGCATCGTCAATCACGTGTTTGGCTTTGACAAGAATAAATTGGTGCCAAAAAGACGGCGAATGCAAATCCTATTGGTCAACTTTTTTTCCCTTCCAGAGGAAATCCCCAAAAGTAGAACATCGGCAAACCTTCTGGCAACTTGTTTGATAACTTTCAGTCTATCTTTTCCGCGAATGGACTTCAACCCATCAATGCCTAGCGTCCCTCTTTAGGGACGGTCCAAAAAAGGGTCTGAATTTCCCCAAAATGAACATTTCAACCAAATAACACTGTTCAACTAGTACCTTGGTATTGTTTCAATTCGTTTTTAACAGATTGAAGCACAACCATTGTAAAGTGTGTTCTGTAGCAGTTTTAATATGATCTTTATCAAAAATGACATCGTTCACAATCTCAAGAAAAAAAGCTAAGTTTTCAAAGTTATTCCCAGCTTCCCAGTTTATGTTAATTGCTGATTTTATTTCTTCTTATAAAATGTCTTTTTAAATATTATATCGTAGGCAGAAAAAAATTTAGTAAAAAAAGTATGTACCCTCTGGGGTCTATCGTAACTTTTAAGGGACGATTTTTCTTTCCTTAATAAAACAATTATTTTTTACATGATATTTTTTTAATTATTTTTCCTGTCCATTAAACACTGTTTGTAACCAGTACACAAAATATCTTTGGAAAAAAATGTCAGGCATTAATGGGTTAAAAGTTCCTTATTTCTCCCCCCATTCCAGACAAGAGCCTCAACAAGTTCTGCAACTCCAAGGTGGCGGCGCGAGAGGGCTACATCTCCTCCCCGGGCTTCCCCAAGTACTACCCCAAGCTGGACAACTGCAGCTGGACCCTGGAGGGCCCCCCGGGCCAGAGGATCCTTCTCCGGATCCTGCACCTGCACACTACCAGGGCGACCGAGGTCTACCCGACGCCCGCCGACCCGGACGCCTACGCCCCGGGGCTGCTGGGGCTTCTCCGGGGGGAGGAGGCGGCCCGCTGCGACGTCGACGCCCTGGTGGTCCTGGAGGCCGGAGACGTCCGGCGGGCCGTCGTCTGCGGGGAGGGCCCCGAGACGCTCCAGACGGTCGAGGCGGACGCGGACGCCGGACTGACGCTGAAGTTCCAGACGGCCGGGTTCCTGCCAGCCAGTGGGTTTCTCGCCTATTTCAAAGGTAGGGAACTGTCTGTATGTATAATGTTTGATAAACACGACGCGTAAAAAACTATATTTTACCATTATTTTAATTAATATTTGGGCTAAATCTATATACATAAAAGACAACTTTTGAAAACGTATGTCCGGGGTAATCTTCCAAACTACTGGACCGATTTTAACCATTTTTGCACCGGTAGATAGCTACAGTAACAAAGAGCAGGATAAGCTATAATTTATTTCTAAAAAGCTTAGTTTAAAAAAGTTATTATGGAAAATAGTAAATTTCATTTAATTTCCCCATTAAATAATTAAATTTTCAGTGCATTGTTGCAAAAATTTGGTTGCCATGCAACAACAATATTAATAGTAATCATGGTGAAAATTTTGAACCTAGGCTTCTCTGGAGTAAGTATGAAATTTATTGCCTTCTAAGGATTTTTATATTTATCTGAGCCAACAATCGCTAACGGGTGAAATAAAAAAGAATTGATTTTGGCAATAGTTAGAGAATAGAAAGTGTTTATAGTCAAAAAAATTTCTAAATTAGGTACATAAGATGTTTTCACCTCACCAATGTTGTCACGAGGATAGAAACTAATAATGGGACTTATTTAACGAGCAATATTTGGAAATGGTTAATTTCAGTGCGATTGATACTGTAAATATATATTTATTTTAATATACCAAGCTTATAACATTTCCTATTTACTCAAACATTATTTGTAGCTTGCTATTTTTTTTAGCTTGCATTATTTTTTTTTTTATAGTTTATCCATAACATAGCCATCGTTTACAGAAGTAGCTATTATGTTTATAGATATGCACTTTAGTGTTGGGAAATTTATGAATGAGTTTCAATAAACCACCCTACACCCACAGAAACCCGGGCAGGGCTGGGTACCCGGCTAGTCCCCTATATAAGGGGAGCTTATCCGACTTATCCGACATTTTGGTTCCAAAAAGACAGATACAGATCGTGAGAAAATAATTGCGTTAGAGCTACGCTCTTTTTCGCTGTTTGAGTGAAAGAGAGAACATGATTGAGCTGACATGAAACAAATGGAAGGACTGGGTAAAATATAAGTGCAAAATTGTGGTTCCACTGGTATATGTACAAAAACCGCGTTAAAGAAAACTGGTGCTATATATGTAAACTCCAGATGGCTGACCTAATTGAAGTTTAACTGTTCCAACTAATAAAATGAGGATATTTCATTCATTTACATTGCAGACAAGCCACAAGGATGAAATGTGTTTCTTTACCGGAAATAATCCCTCATAAGCCAGTATTTAATTTGAGAATTCAGTTATCTTACTAGAGTTACTCAATGTGGCGCATTTTGACGACAAAGCTACCGTTGATTAAACTAACGAATTTCCAAACCCTTTAAACGAGGTTGGATCCAAAGCCGTCTTGGAACCAAAATGTCGGATAAGTCGGCCTGTCCTCTAAAGGGGTTCTAATTTGGACCACTCCACGTGACGGAACGGGACATTTGGAGCTGTTTTGTCAGTAGATTTTGCTCTGCAAATACAAATAAAATGCGCTTGGAATTTTTTTGTTGGTAGCAACGGCAAAGATTTGTCATAAAAATTACGTAGAACATTTAAAATTAGTTATTTGTTTGAGAATAACTGAATTTTAAGCATTAACATGCCTATGACGGAAGGGGACTCGTATGAGTTCCGTTCCGTCCAGGCATTATATTGCTTATCTCTGAATCATTTTTTTTTTTTAAACTATGAACTTTTGACTTTCCATGCAATTTTCATGACAAAACCAACAAAAAAAATTCCTAGCTTGTTTTATTTGTATGTATGGAACAAAATCTACTGAAAAAACAACTCCTTTGTCCTGTTCCAGCACATGGAGTGGCCCATTTATAAACTAAACTCAGCGGCGTAAACAGCCAATGGCGGCCAAGGTTTATGTGCCCATCTGAGTGCTCGTGAAAGTTTCGATTCTGGGAGCCAAAGCAAATACTAAATTTAAGTGGTCAGCCGAACGCAGAACCCCGAGTATTTACTTCGCATGCACACTTGGTACTCATTTTATCGACGCACTGGAGGGATGAATGCCTCAACAAATCTTGCCCAACACGGGAATCGAATCAGACGAAAAGTGCTGCCACTGAACAGCTGGGTTTCAAAATTAATATTGATATGGATCAGCATTATTAACGCAAAAGTGTTTGTAATTCTTTTATACCTAACTTAGTGGTTTTTCTCTTTTGAAGTATGCTTGACGTAAGTAACGAGTATTTATCAATAATTTTATTCACACAATACTTTTATCTAAAAAAAACCAAAGCATATTTCTATAAACATAAGCCATTTGACAAGTGCGGAAAAAGTGTTCGTAAAAACCTTGTTTAAAAAAAGGAAAAAAAGCTATATGCACGAGTATGGCGACTGCATCGAACACGTGAAGCACAATCGAGATGGTCCGATGCAATCAGCGTGGCAGAAGTCTCCGCATTTAAGACACATAACCATGGCTTTGAGATGACAAGCGCAGTCATTTCCATTATTTCCACCTCCATTTGAACTCTCATCGGACGAGCTGTCTTTGTCATAAGGGGACTGAGAGGTCATCGATAAACTTTCAGAAGAGCAAGATGCAGATGCATAATCCGGAGTTTGAGGGGAGGGGCTAGAATCGTACTCTATTGTATCACTTTCCGACTTGGTATCATCACTTTCTGGAAAATCAAAACAAGCAATGGGAGTAACCTTTGCATTTCTATAGTAAGACTGAAGACTTGCTGGCCTCTTCAGGGGACTCTTTTCAGCTGTTGAAATCGTGTTGACAAGAAGAAAATTTGCAGGGGTGCTCAAGGGTCGAGAATGCTCTGCAGGTTTGTCAACAGTATCCGCTCCAGAAAACGATTCATCGTTAGAACACTTCGAAGACTGCTTGCCGCTGATTGGTTGCAATAGATCATTCTTGTTCTGACTGTTAGAACATGTCGAAGGCCGTATACCACACATTGATTGCGATGATCCAACCTTGCTCTGATCGTTCTCTCCTGGGCCTTCTTTTGAACCACCTAGTTTCTCACCAAACATAGCATTCGATTCCATTGCAGCAAGCTCCAAATTGCCCCCGGAAATGTTTATATTCCCAGCTACAGCAACTCTGTTGTCGTCTTCTAAATCAGCTGTTCGAAATTGTTTTTTTGGCAAACTTTCTGTTAACGTTATATATAGATGGCATCACGATTCAGTTTCTTAGTCTTCTTTGGGGAGAAAACTCAACGTACTGTCTTCATCAACAACTTGAGAGCTCTGAGAATGAAAAATTAAGTCAAATATATAATCCATAAATGAAACACAATTATCATTAAAAAAAAAAACATCGAAATAATGTTGGATTGTGTTTGGATTGCGACAAGACGATGTTTCCATTGAACTCGAATATATTTATATTCGAGTTCAAAGTTATGAGTTCCAGTGCAGAAATTGAGATCAGAACGTATCGCCTTTATCCTAGATATTTCAGCTGCAAATGTTTTGCTCGGATCGGTGAATTCATAGTTCCCTCTACATCTGCTGCAAGTTGCGGTCTTTCTAACACTAAACAGTGGGGGGCGGGAGGGGGTACATTTAACAGATTTTGCAGGGAAGACTATGTACGTTACTGTTTGTGTGCGTGTGTGTTTTACTGCAAAAAAAAGAGCAAAACCTGGTAAATGTTGACATTCGCTGGCAAATATCACTCAACATCAACATTGCAAAAACATCGGCGACAGACCGAACATTTCCTGTGAACTACATTATGCATTTGAATGTTGACATCTTCCATTTTCGTTCTTTCAGAGTAACATATAAACAAACACATACCCCCACACTAGGGGTGGGGCGAAAAATAAAAAGTTTTTCAGATCAACTTCTAATAGTTGCCAAAAGTTGTCTTTGGTGATAGTTAGCTTTTGTGCAAAATTTGAGAAAAATCGGTTAATATCTTCAGGTGGCGCTGCGATCGCAAAGTTTTATCATAGCTTTTATCGGGATTTTATGGTTAAAATATGAACAATAAGGCCGTTAGTTAATCTCATTGCAGTTTTTTTACTCACAAGATATATTCATGCATTCAAAGCATATGAAATAACTCACAAAAAATTATTTTATATGATATTTTTATATTTCAAGCATTTAAAAAGAAACAAAAACGTGAAAAAAAGTGATTTTTTTTTAAATATAAATGTATCATATAAAATAATGTTTGGGAGTCATTTCATATGCTTTTAATGCATGAAAACATCTTTTGAGTAAAAAAAACGCAAAGAGACTAGCTAAAGGCATTCTTTTTGATATTTTAACCATAAAATCCATAATAAAGGTATGGTAAAACTTTGCGATCGCAGCGCCCCCTGAAGATATTAACCGATTTTTCTCAAATTTTGCACAAAAGCTAACTATCACTAAAGACAACTTTTGGCAACTATTAGAAGTTGATCTGAAAAACTTTTTATTTTTCGCCCCACCCTACCCCACACTGTTCCATTGCATCATGTTCAGAGCTGCGGCGTGCAGTTATTTTTTTGCTGAACAATTTTTGTGTTTCACAAAATGAAGCAACTTTTACACGAGCGACCATTTTTGGTCTCCTGAGTGGCACAATCTCGACATTTCGAATTTTTCCAGGGTGGGGGATGGGCAAAGGGAAAATTGTGCCAAGAAACAGCAAAAATACGCCCTCTAACATTAGAGTACATTGATTTCCAGATGGGGTCGGGGGGAGTGGGACTGACCACCTTCCCTCCCTAAACGAATGGTCTGCCCTGGTAAAACCAGTGCGCTACATATTCTTTTTTCAATCACAGTATATTAGAACCACATTTGCCTGACAAAATATGAGGAAAACTGAAAACAGATGGCAGCACTGAAAAAGTGTGGAGTTCCCCAGAATTTATTTGTTCATCGAGGACTTAGTTTAAAACGTGGAATTTGAAGAATGAATATGTTTCAAAAACAATGCATGAATGTTTGAAATAGAAACCGTAGAAAGTGCCAAAAGAAAATCTGAAAAAAAAAATCTTTGTTGTTTTTCACAAGTCTTACATCTTGATTGTTGTATGTATGTTTGTAACCGATGGCTAGAAGCCCCCACAGCACCTACAGACCTGAAACTTGGCACAAAATTCGAACGTATCCCCGTGAAATGCACTTCGAAGGCCGAATTCTAAATTTCAAATTAGTTATTTTTAAATTAATTAATTAGTCTCATTTTTGGTGTATCCGGCATAATTGAGGGGGAAAACTTTCTCCCACCCCCTAACATTATACATCGCTGGAAAGGTTTTTTTTCTGAAAAAGAAAAGTTTTGGCACGTTTCTCTCCGTTAATTAGAACAGGAGATATTAATTACTCAAATTTAGTCAATTTTCAAGGCTTAACTCTATACGCAAAACTGAAACACTAGGTCCATTTTCCAGACAAGCTGCTCTTTCGTCCCTGAAGTTACATAGTGGTTTAAATTTGCGTATAGAGTTAAGCCTTGAAAAGTGACTAAATTTGAATAATTAAAATCTCCTGTTACTTACTTAACTTAATGTCTTTTTGATTTATTTGGCGAATTGTTTTAAACTTTAACAGGACTTTTAGTGGAATTTAAAAGGTTGTGGAGCACATTTGAATTAAAGAATACATAATTTTACTTCAGAGGATTGGAGTGAATTTAAATTTATTCAGTTGACTTCCTTTACATTTATTGCACGGGCATCGCCATGCGGGTTAGTAACTGCTAATTATATATATAGATGAAACTTGCCTTTTTTTTTTTTTTAGTTCAAAGCCTGGTGGGCCCTGTGATTATTTCAAGCACACCTGATATTAAGTTAGATGTTTTTATGAAATCAATGTTGATTTTCACGTCCTTTCCGAAATCTAGTGCAAGGGTGTCCGACCATCAAGGCTTCCGACGGGAGCTACCTGGTGGAGCGCAACGGGAGTGCTGCCATCTACGCCTGCGGTCATCACCAGGTCTTCAACGATTCCCTGGAGAGTGTCCGCTTCCTGAGCTGTGTTCGGGACCATCACTGGAACGATACGCTGCCGCCTTGCATTGGTAAGATGCCGTCGTTTTCAATACGCTTTATGATTGTCACGTGTGGGCAAGGGCGGATCCAGCTTCTGGTTAAGGAGGGGTCATTTTCGGAAAGGGGGGGGGGATCAAAGTTCAATTTTCGTGCAAAAATGGTGGGTTTTGACAATTTTTTTGTAATATAAGTCCCAAAAGTGCAATTTTTTGCTATATTTGGTAGGTTAACGGGGGGGGGGGGCATGACCCCCCCCCTTATGGATCTGCGCCTGCGTGTGGGTTTGCTTGTTTGTTTGTATTGTTACAAATCTTGTAAATAGTTGTTGTTTTTCCTGCCTTGCATCATTTTCATTAGTTTTGGTTTTATCTGACGTCATGTTGCAAAAGTATCTGAAGATATCACCTTTATCACTTGTATACCGGCCTTGTAACGTTTTGTAGTTTTTACACTTGCCCTACATTTAATAAGCGTGAAGACATTTTCGCGTGGTTTTTTCTTTTTATACTAGAAGTTTCTGAATGGATTGTTTAAGTTATGAATGAACAGAATGCTCCGGATTTTGCTGGAATATTGTCGAAACTTCGTTCTCGAGTATAAATAGCTGGCCTTGAACACAATCAGTTAGTTTTTCTCAGATTGGATATTCTGAGAGGCTCGTTTTTATTCGCTTGGGCGATGTTTTGCTTTTGTAATTTCTTAATTGCTGTTCACGTTAGATACGTGGTGCTGAGTTACTGTTGAGAGTACAGTGTACTGTTTGCTACCTAATTGCTGGATGTTTGGCAATTGTTTCCTGCTCCTATTGTAAATAGTGTACATACTTGTAAATAAATTTATAGTTATTTCCTCAAGATTTGAATGATCATTTAAGAAAGTTGAAGGTGCTACGGACTCGTTACAGTATGTGTATAACTCTGAATAAAAGATAAAATTCACGTTCTTTGCAAGTATAAAAGTAATATTTAATACTGTTCTTAATATACTAAAGGATAAACTATGTTATTACAGGGTTGATAAAGAAAGGTGTTTCAGTTGTTTGTGTATGTAACTCTGAATAAAAGATAAAATTCACGCTCTTTGCAAATATAAAAGTAATATAGTTAACACTATTATTAATACTAAAGCCTAGATGTATTATAAGTGCATGTAAACTGAGCGGATATTCAATAGTTTTGAAAATTCGAGAGAAATCAGAGTATCATCAAATATAATTTGATTAACTCTAAAAGCGTATTTTTTTATTTTTTTTAAACTATAATTTAATTATTAAATAGTAAGCTCCCATCCCTGCTGGAGTTAAAGTAAAACTACAAGCATAAATCGAAAACCGGGTTGGTTTTATTACTTTAGTTTCAGTATTCACTTTACGAGTGAGTCGTGTCATACCTGCGGACCCTCGCTAGAAGACTCAGTACCCTTGTGAAGGTAATCTCAACTCCGATAAGACATCTGTCTCCTGCTCTGTTAAGTTTATTCCAGAATGACGAGCACAAAACAATGTCGAAACTAGTCTCTGAAAGTTTCAACCAGACTGTCTATATTTGAATGTAATATTTATTAATTACAAATGTACAAATTTTGTAAATCGAGTCAAAACCTGTTACAACGACCATCAAGGGGCAGCAAATTTTGTTCGTTGCAACGGGAATTTTGTTGTGATGGAAACGGGCTTGAATTTTATTTCGTGGAAGTGGATATTTCGTTGTATTGGGATTCTCCGTGACGAGATTTTACTGTCATTGTTGTTTTATGTTTTTCGTGTAATTTTGCTAAATTGGAGTTTTCCCACTCATTTCCATTCTAGATAAGTTTTACTTTTCAGTCGTTTTTTCTGCTGCCAGTTTATATGGAGTTCTGTTGATTTTTGCGAGAAGTCGGCCAAGTATGCCCATGTCTAGTGTGACCATTTGTTAACTTTTCTAACCGAAACTATAATTGTACATTTTTCTACACTCTTTAATGCTTTCCATGAATAAACCTGATGGGAGCTTAATTTACGTGGGAGCTCACGGGAGCTACACATTAGACCTTGTTCGGGTGATTTACTGATGAAAATAAGTTCTGAAGACTTAGGACTCCCGATGGGAGGAGGTCAAGGAAAGTCACTATGACCTCCCAATATTTCCATATTCGGCACATTTTTCTAACGATTCGGTAATTTGAAGACAATATTGCAGCATTGAGATATTTTTGTTCTTTTTAGTTGTTTGAATTGTTTTTTTAATATTTTTTCTCACTAAATGTTATGCATGTACGACATGTGTGCATGATTGTATTTTATCATTCGGTAAAATTGGAGCTTCATTCTGCGAATTAACTATCCCCCTCCCCCCAAATATTAGTTCGGAGCGCCCCTGGCCCCTTCACTTCTTTTGTTTAGATTTTAGCCCGCCCCGAGAGCTGCAAACAGTTGCCTTTTTAACGTTTATGTTTTAGTAATCATTTCACTCGTAACGAAAGTTTTAGTACGGGATTCAAGTGAAACACGGACGATCGCAATTCACCAATGCAATCGCAAATTCCCAAATTTGGATTCAAGTGAAACGTTACAATCGCTACGAGATGCGATTCTATCGAAATTCGACTTCCAGTAGCGATTGCAATTTTGGTCTATTGCAGGGCTTCTTAAACTATGGGTCGCGACCCCGTTTGGGGTCGCGTAGCAAAATTCTGGGGTCGCGAGATATTTTAATTTCTCGTTTAAATTCCGTTTTGTATTGGCTTAAGTGAGATTGATCACCTGCCACTTAAAGCTCAAGAGGAATTTGCTGAGCTTTCGAGTGACTCAAACTTAAAACTACAATTTCAAAACCCTTGACTGAATTCTGGATCGGAACTAGAACTGAATTTCCCACAATCGCTGATATGGCGTTAAATGTACTTCTGCCATTCAACACCACATATTTATGTGAAGTTACTTTCTCAGCTTTAACACATATTAAATCCCAATATCGTTCAGCGTTAAAAAATGTTGAAGAGGTCTTACGTCCAGCAGTTTCAAACATTCCACCAAGATTTGATTTGTTATGCAATAAAAAACAGGCACATCCATCTCATTAAATTTTTTACTTATACTTTAATTTAATACTTACCACGCAACTACTTGAATATATTCGAGAGAATTAAGACGGTCAGAATCCACTTTTATTTTTGAAACTATAATAAATACAATTTTATAATTTTTTGTGCAATTTTTAATTTTAGATTTTTGTATGTTTCAAAACGAATTCTAAACTTATATATTTTTATATGTATATGTATATTGTTACCTAATAAATAAATCATCAAAAAATATTAATTTATTTTTCTTTTATATTTGTATGGGGTCATCAAGAAACTCGCAATCATAAATGGGGTCGTGAATGACAAAAGTTTAAGAAGCCCTGGGGCCCTACTCTGAAACTTCCTGGAACTTCCAGTGACGTCTATTACTCCCTCACGACAAGCAAGAATAGCCGAAAAAGTAGTCGCTTGTCAAATTTTGTACTACTCTGAAAGCCCTAATGTGCCCAAGCGAGAATTTTCTCTCCTTCTACCGCGTATCGAGAAGGAAAAACGATTGACCAATCAAATGACAGTATTTTTAGTATATCTCACTCGCGTTACATCAACATTCGCGCGTGCATTTTGCTTTAACTTTCTGGTTTAGCTTAGCCTCCGAAATAGATGGCAAAAAGATTCGAGAGCCAAATATTAAAAGCATTCGGGCAGATTAAGGTGTTGTGTTTCAGGAATTTAAAAATATTAGAATTTTAAATCGCAATTAGTACATCTTTTCAACACATACGAGCATACAAGCGTAAGCGAAGTAAGGTGTCGAAATACATTATACGAATTCATTTCAATGTATCAAATGCTTCGACTAAACATGAAAAAATTTATAAATACTTTAAAAAAATAATACTAATATTAAAAAATATTTGTTAAATTAAATCATTTAACTTCATGACTTTGTTTTCAGCGATATTTTGACTTTATCGCAATAATAGTTTTAAATTCAGTCTTTAAGTAAAAGTCCCCTTTTTGCGTTACTCATTTTTGTTTTCGCAATAGTAGTTGTATTTTCAGTCTTTAAATGCCTAACTATAGAAAAATCACATGTTTGGGTAGGGCAAAAAAAGGCCTTAAATCCATTTAAAGTTTTTAAAATGGAGAAATTTCATATCGCACTATGACAAGATAAAAAATAAATTTAAAAATACTCTTTCGAAAACTTGAAATCCAAAATATTTTACTACTTCATTATATTGTTTTTATTTGGGGGGGGGGGGGGGCAGCACATAAAGCTCGTGCTCAATGTCCTACAAAGTCGTGCCCTGTGTCTAGGTATCACTTTTTCAAAACGTGTATTTAAAACATTTGTTGTTTGAGAGGGGTAAAAATTACTGCATGTGCTGCGCTTTTTGCAATGATTTTGATAGACTCAATTTTGCTTTTCGCGATATTTTGGCCTTTTCGCAATAAGAGATATATATTCACTCTCTAAATATTAAGTACAAGTCCCTATTTTTGGGGCAATGCATAAGAGAAAAATGGAGATCCTAAATCACATGTCTGCGGATCTTTTTTCCAAAATGCATTTAAAACACTTTATGTTTGAGAATTGAAAGAAACAAATTCATGTTTTATGCTTTTGCTATCATTTTAAGACTTGAAAAACGATGATTCAATTATTCTGTGAGGAAAAATTAAACTTAAATACGATACGATAAAAACGAAATGCTCCCCCCCTCCCCTGGTAGAAAATAGAATTTGAGTAAAGAGCTCATTTTATTAAAGGAAATGTATCCCTCCCCCTTGGGTTAGATCGACACCCTGATTAAGTAAATATATAAATTCAAGTTTTGGGCATACCTTAAAGTAATTTCAATTTGCAAAATTTTGGCCAATTAATCAGTAAAATAAGATGATTATAGATAATCGGCAAAGTTGCAGAGTTCCAATTACTGCCGATAAATGGATGCCTCTCCCAAATTCAAACTCAAAATAAAGAAAAAATCTTAACTCTCAATGTAAAAACATACTAAACCACATTTTCAGAACTTATAAACATTATGGCACACTCCGCGTTGAGAAAAAATGGAATAAACAAACAGCTTCTCACTGCCGAGGAAGACATCTCACGTCTTCTTACCCTGTCGTAAACTTCTCGGCGCGATTCTAGATACCTTAAATTAGAAGTGGCTTTGAGATTAGCGATTATTCGTGTCTCACGAGATGTGACGTCACGGGACACAAAAAACCCGTATTCTCGGTATCGACTATATTGACGATACAATGAGAGTAGGGCCCCTGGTCTATTGCGATCGCCTCGAAGCGATTGCAATGGTGTTTCACTTGAATTCGGCCCTTAGTGAACTCGTTTCACTAGAAGCGAAACAGAAGGCTCATCTTCATTTCTCGCAGGCTGCGGTGTTTTTATCGTCTGCGCGAGTTTATCATTTAACCAGTGTGAGAAAATTATCAGATTGGAATAGTTGCAATTTTGAACGAAATAAAACTCGCCTGCTCTTGTTTTCTTGCTGGATGGAATGGTAAGTATACTACATAGTAATGAATTGTGGAGTTTCGATAACTCGAAGTCCCAATCCCAAGGGACGAGTTTTAAACTTCGAGCTATTATTAGTTCGAGTTAGGAAGTTTCTAACTCGAGAAACCGGACCCTAAAGTAGGAATTTACCAAAATGCATTTTATCGTCAGCGATTTTTTTTTTTTTGTTTAGCATTTTTTTTTTCTTTTTTGGGCTTCCTTCGAGCCTACTTTTGGCGACCTTCGTAAGTGTTTGCGTTCTTTATGAAATTGAACATGAATTCATGAATTAAACAAGTAAACAACTGTTTATTTGCATAAGAGCTATGTTTTTTATATCATGTTCCTGCTTAAAGCGCTTCATTTGCATATGAGTTTATGAGCACTCAACGACATATTCCAATGCCCTCGTTATACTAAACACAAAGCATTTTTCTGTTAGCTGAACGTCACTTGACGCATTTTTTTACTTTTGGCGAATTTATTTATCGCTATTGCGCACAAAAAATTTCCGAGAACACTTTCAACATTTTCAATTTCTTAATTCGAGGGTTGCTATATGCTTGTTGAGATTGCCAATCGCTTTAAGCAATTTTTCCATCACCGCCAAGGTAAAGAATAAAACATGTCGGAAATTCACATGACACACAGTGCTCGTCTGGTAAATTGACCTCCAACGTCGACGATGTTTCCCTGGTACTTATCCGTTAGCCGGGCGCAAGCGAAAAACTAAAAATCGCCAATGTCGCCAATCCAAGCGAATGACAAATCTGTCAAAAAAAAGTACGCTCAACGGCAAACAAATATGGTTGTAAGAAATTTGGCGGAATTTAACATCACTTTGCGATACATTAGTTGGCGATTTTTCGCTTGAGCCCGGCTAACGCATAAGTACCGTTTCCCTCTTTTTCGGGTGGAAAGGGTAATTGGCAAGGACGTCATTTCGAATTTTTCCAAAGGGGGGGGGGGGCAAAGAGTGCATACACTATGTAAAATTTACCAAAAAGTAGCAAAAACCACGCCCACTTACATGCCAATACATTGATTTCCCAAAGTCAGGGGGGGGGGGCAATTGACCCCCCCCCTGCCCCCCTAAATGACGGGTCTGGTAATTGGCACTGAATTGGTAACTTTCGTAGTTTCTTTGCATAGTATTCCAACTCGAATCCATGTCAATTTTATTTGAACCCATATAGCAACGTACTCCCGCCCGTTAAAATGTAAACTAGCTAGAGGTTCCAAATCACTCAGTTATACGTAGAAACATTAATTTTCGATGTCGGCGAGGACTGGGGGAAGGTGGGAGGGGACTAGTCCCCCACCTCTAATAAGTCCCTTAAATAACGGGTCTTTAGTTTTGTTTAAAATGTTTTGATCGCAAGGAGCAACTTTTCTACCCTTGGTCGTTTCAAAAGAATTTTTTCATTCATGAAGAAAAAGTGCTATTTTGGGGTTAAATATGCAAATTTCGACCACCATGTGAAGCATGAAAGTTTTATCTGACTGCGATGTAATTTTATATCACAGTATTTCATCCCATTGGGTAACTTTTTGGCACCCTAGCGATTTGAAAAATTATTAAAAGCTAGGGTATTCGTGAAGATGAAAAAATGCATTTTTGGGCTCAATTTACGAACTTTGACCGCATTGTGGAGCATGAAGATTTCATCTGATAAACTTCAAATTTTACAGGTAATTGTTTTGTCGTAGTGGACAAGTTTTTTCACCCCGGCCGAATTGAAATTCTAAGAAAAAGTTTTTTCGGTGCACCCTAATATATAGTATACATATAATGAACATAACAAATATACAAATTTAACTAATCATAAATCATAACTTCATTCAAGGGAATGAATGTTGTTAAGAACTTACTTAGTATCGTCGTGCAAAATCAGATTATTTCTAGGGAGAAAAATAACTTTTGTACCTGCTACTAAGTTCGAACTTAGTTTTCTCAACTCGCGTCGTGTTTTTTTATGTGATAAAGTTTACAGCAACTATGCTCAAAATTATGTAATAGTTTCCCCTCTAATTTCCATTTCTTCCAATGTTCCCGGTTTTTTCACCCTCATTTCAATTTTTCCGAGTTTTTTGCAGCTTAGCTGAAACCCCGTCAGATGTCCAAAAATCAGAGAAATTATTTGAACTACATAAAAAGATTATTTATCGCCAATCTTGCTATACGCCACGTTACCGTAATGCAACCCATGAATGTAAATTCTAAAAAGTGTGACTTATCAACCAATAACGAAAACGGCAAGTTTTAAGTAAAAACGTCAGGTATCGGGCAAAGTGAAGACAATAAGCAACCTTGATTGCTTGAAAAAATATTTTTGGAGAAAAAATAGAACCGACTTCAGTTGGAAATAGCTCTAAAAAGTAAAAAATAATTTTTTTCTTTGAACACCATCGAAACTACTTTTGAACATAAGTTTTGAAGTCGGCGCAAAAACGATGATATTTAACCATCTTTTGCCAACATTTTTCAGAGAAGCCGTTGAAAATTAAAAGCAGAATATTTGTACCATTACACGAATGTGTGGTAATCAATGAAATGTATCCATTAAAATTTATATTTATAGTTGAATTGTAGTTGCGTATGATTCTATACATTGTTTTTGCGCCGTCTTCAAAACTTATGTTTAAAAGTAGTTTCGATGGTGTTCAAAGAGAAACATTATTTTTTACTTTTTAGAGCTATTTCCAACTGAAGTCGGTTCTATTTTTTTTTTCCAAAAATATTTTATTTCATTTTTTTTCGTGTAAATGCACTCAAAATAATCAAAATATAGTTAAAAAACCATGCAGCTGTTCAAAAAAAACCTTGCAGACTGGACTCGATCTCATTCCATCAGGAACTTCAACCTGACGCGTTTAACCACTTGACCATCGGGTCGCTCATTGAAGGAAGGATTTACGATAGCACATATTGTTTTAAATAACATGAAATTTTAGTTTTTCGATCATAACTTTTTTTTCTAGGGAACAAATATCGTCATATGAGTACATGGTACCTAAGTTACACCATCTATCGATTAAAAAAAAATTGTCCAAATCGGTTCAGTAGATCAGATGTTATGTGCGAACAAAAAAAAAAAAAAAAAACATACGCTTTGAATTAAGAACCTCCGCTTTTTTTGAAGTCGGTTAAAAAGGGCAGAAAGTAGCATTTGTATCTGTAGGTGATCTGGAAGCTCAAGAGTCAGAAGATGGCCCAGACATAATTTGCGATTTCCAGTGAAAACTACTTTGAGCTCGTATTTATATGCAGTGCAAAAGCAACTTTTAAGTTACAGTGCCCGCCTCTCGTATGAATCACGTTTGTTCTAAAGAGGTTTTCAAAAACGCGGTTAGTTCTGTCTTTTGACGATTTGACTCATGAAAGCGTTAGGGGGGTCAAATTTTGTCCCACAATTCGACAACCAAGGGCGAATGATGCATAGTGTTATTAATGTGGGAACGTGCACAGCTCGTATTTTGGTAAAATAGGTAACGATTTTTCAATAGCGACTGCTGTGAAACAGACGATTTCCAGGAGCGCCCCGAACTGAAATTTTTGGGAGGAGAAAAATTATCAATTTGCTGAATAAAGTTCCAATTTTACCGAACGATAAAATTCAAGCATGCACACATGTCGTACATTTAGTGAGAAAAAACATTAGGTATCTTTTAAAAAACAATTCTGAAAACTAAAAAGAACAAATAATCTCAATGTTGCACTATTGTCTTCAAATTGCCGAATCGTCAGCAAAATGTACTGAATAAGGAAATTATTGGGAGGTCACAGTGACCTCCCGTGACTTCTCATCGGGGCACAGTACAACACAACAGAAGCAAAGCACAGACGTCCAGTCCAACTGATTATAGGTTCATTCTAACGTGTGTCTTGTGGCCAGAAGTACAACAGAGATGAAGCACAGATGCTCACGTCGAATCGAACAACGATTGCAAATTAGTTCTATCCTGACCTAAGGCCCCTATATATACGAGCCGGCGCATCAAGATTAAGTTTCACCACTTTGGATCCAGCGCGTGTTTGTGTGTTTGAGTGGTTGTCTTTTCTGGCCAGTAATCGCGTTTTGGTAATTTTTCACTGTGAGCAATTATCAGCGGCACGTGGATTTGGCAAAGCTTAGCAATGTGCCAAAACTTTTTTCTGGTAACCCTACTCCGCAACAATGAAAATTTGAAAGTAAAAGTTAAGGAATTGGATCCAAAGTGGTGAAACTTAATCTTGATGCGTCGGCCTGTCTATATAGCAGCTCTATCCTGACCCATTCATTTGTCGAATGTAATACATCTACTCGTTTTAGTACCATTTTATCCAAAAGTCATCTTTTTTTTCGTTAAAGGAATTTCTTGAGAATTCGATAGCGTCCTAATTTTTTCTTTTTGAAAAATTATGTCAATCTATTTTGGCATCATAATTTTATCTTTCTCCGATAATCGTTTGGCTCTAAATTTTGATCATCTTGCATCAATAAATTAAGCCAAACGCACATGCACAATCAAACCTACTACAAAATTTCGTGTGTTTTTTTAAATTTTATGTCAGTGCTATTAATAGATAGTTTTCATTTGGTTGATCGTATGTAACAAGAGTTATTTATAAACAAATGCGATCTTGTCAACTGGAAATATACTAGTAGAGGAAGCACAAATGACTATATTTATTGTTAAGGTTAAAGTATGAAATCCGTTATTTTATAAAATACCTATTTTTTTCATGAAATGACTGATCGTGTCCGTTAAAGTGTGTAATATGTTAATAATTTGCCAGTTTAACTATTTATTCTATGAAATAACTAGGTATTCTATAAATAAAATGATAGACAAATTGAAAAAGAAACAATTTATCTAATTTATGCAGCGCATAAATGGTATTTATGGAATCGTACCATAAAATCATTTGTTACCACAAGGATGACTAAAATGACACTTGGAATTACAAAGAACATTATTTCTAAAACAAAAACATGTTTGTTGACTCACTGGGTTTTACTTAATTTTCATATTGTTAAACGAAACGTAAATGTACCTTAAAAGCGAGATACATGATATGAGTTTACGCTTTAACGGACACGATCAGTTATTTCATGGCATAACTAGGTATTCTATAAAATAACGGATTCCACGCTTTAACGGTAACATACATATTGTTCACATTTTTATCCTCCATCAGACATGTGATTTTTCAGTATTTTTACAAATAGCAAAATCAGTATTTTTTGAAATAGCAAAATACTGAATGCAGAACAAAAAGAATGGGCATCCAACTTATAGTTAACATCTACCAATTAATTTCATGCATCCAATTAAAATAGTTGGCTATATAGAACCAAAATCCCATGTTTAAACGTGCAGGTGTGGTATAATATATCAGCAATTTTGTATTCGCTCTCACAGCGACGTGTTTTCAATATTTTTCATTCTTTTTGGGTCATGACCGTCTGTTGTATTTAAAACAGCAAATTAATATTTCAGCATAACTTACCTTTGTCGTATTTCCTTCTGGCAGTCCGATAGATAAACCATACGGCAGTCCGAAAAGTAACCCAGGTGTTTTCTGTATTTCAGCTCTAGAAGAAGCAACCACGGTTTTAGTTCCACACAGAATAATAGAGCCAGAAGCAGCGCCGGACAACAACGTAACGACTGCTTCTGAAAACGTAGATACCACCACCATGTCCAACGTCGTTGTTTCTGCACAGGCTTCTGTTATCGAAGGTATGAATATTATCGTGCGACATTTATGGTGACTTTTCATTACATTAAATCCAAAATTTGATAGTGGATCACGTGTTGAAATCTTTCCTTTGCAGACGTGGTCATACCAGCCGTTCTAATTGTTGCCCTGATCGTGGGAAATGGCGTTATATTGTCTGTCATCTGTTACTTGAGAAGGTAGGTGTGTTTTCTTTCTTTACTTTTCTAATCGGAAAGTGGAAAATTAGGTGAATCTCCTTATTAATGCATCAATATTTAAGCTGTTTTCGCTTCTTTGAAATTTTTTTTTTATTATTGCAGCCGATTAATTTTATGTAACAAATATCGTCTGTGAGTTGAAAAATATTTTACTTGTAAAAAAAAATTGAAGAATTATTTTATTGTTCCCATTTTATTTATCATTTGTCAAATGTTGCTTATTTTCAATCATATGTTCTTTTAATGTTCTTTTAATAGCAAATATTTTCTTTTTTAGAACGCGGATAATAAAAACAAACGTCGTCGATTGGAATTGCAAATCGTTTTCTTCCCCTCATTTATTTCAGTTGCAGTGTGGGTATCATTCCCAAATAATAATTTTGCTTATAACAGCTGTGGCTGTATTTTTCAACATACGAGGCTTTTAGAGCTAAAATGGACCTTAAAGGATATAAATAGTTTTGAGATTATTAAAGTTTATTATTACTTGACTCATGACGGGAATTAGAGGATAATTTTGTCTATGTATGTATGAAATGGAATCCTTCAACTCAATGTCAACTTGCTTCCTATGATCGGACTCTTTTGAAAGTATGTAATAATAATGCATAATAATAATAAAGTATGTAATAATAATAATAATGTTTGATAATCTGTAGTATGCTACCTCAGTTATGGTGGCAAGCAATATTCTATAATCAAATTCATAAATTAACCTCTAATTATCAGTTGAGTCATTTTTTATGCTACATTTTCTTTTAACTCTCCAATGCAAAAACAAAGAAATTCTCAGAAATTGCCATTATATATACCTAGAAAGCACTCATTTTTTTTGCATAAGATGAAATTTGCTCGAATTTTCTTTGGTATTAAGTAGGGATGCACCGATAAGCAAATTGGCCGATTACCGATTATCGATTAATCGGCGTTTGATAATCGGCCGATTAATCGGCTGAGCCGATTAATGATACAGATTATTGTTTTTCAACGACCAATTTTACCATCACTGTTTTTTCTCTCTTATACAATTCCAAGTTTAGAAATAGTAAGTAATTTATTTCTGAAAGATTTTTTTCCCCATTTTCCTAGTTTTCTCAAAATAGTTTCAATATTTTATCAAATTTCTTGGAACCAATTGTCATATTATTGTCAATAATATTATTAACCTATTGTTAGATATGTTAATTAGACGTTAAAGTCCAAAAAAAAAGGGGGGGGGACAGGAGTCTGTGGTGAGCACTCCAATTTAGGAGTACTTTTAATTCATATTTTTTAATTAGTAACAATTTAATTCAAAGCTTTTATTCTTTGAAAATTAGATGAAATATAAAAGCACTGTGCTAAAGAGAAAACTGTCGCGACAAAAAAAATTTACAACATTGTCTAATGTTTATGTATATTTATTCAAAGTAGGTGAATTAATTAAGAGAAAACTTTAAATCAACTGTGAGGATTATTGTAAAAAAATGATTCATCATAGTTTCTTAGTGAAGGTATACTTTAAAGAATAATATTTGAAAAATATCTTTTTGGCCGATAAATCGGCTCAATTTTGCCGATTATTAATAATCGGCAAAGTGGCCGATAAAGGCCGATTAATCGGTGCATCCCTAGTATTAAGAACGTGAATGAAAATTGTTTTAAAATGTCAAGCAAAAGGCATTCAATTGAAAGCTGTCGGTTTTTTTTGTCAAAATGTCGTTTTTTGTTCTTTTTTTGGACACATTACTTTAATGAATAGCATTCGAAAATTAGAATGCGTTTGCGCGGTTTGTAGAGCGTCGTGCTTATAATGGGAAAGGTATGAGTTCGAATTTGGACCGAAAAAAATTTGAATAGGTTTTTTGCTGTGGCAGAATTCTAATCCAACTTTTTCCATCATCACATTTATTATTTCTCAAAGTTCTTTTTCTTTCTCTTTTTCTTTTATTTATTTATTTATTTATTTATTTATTTATTTATTTTTTTTGGGGCCCACCATAATTTTAGCAATACTTGCTGTTATTTAAAAAAAATTAGCTTTTTGCGTTCCTTCTAGTCTTATTTATAAATATGAAGTTTATTTCTGTACAGGAAGCAAAGGAAAAAGATTGACGATGATGACAACAATGGCGAAGAAGCGAACCAGGCAAAATCACAGCCTCTAGTCTCTGAAGAAGTTAAAGACGTTTAGAGCTTTTTTTCGTAGCTAGTGTCCATGCCAACTTGTATGTTCAAATGTCCTCAGAAATGCGTTAATTTTCTAACTGAACTTTGTTAACATGTCACCAGAAGTTGACGATTTTTTAAGAGTAAATTATATGTTAAAATGTCCTCGGAAATACATTGATTACTCAGTAAGTTTTATGTTGAAATGTCCTCAGAAATAGGTTTATTTTCTGAAGTAAACTTTATGTGGAAATGTTCTCAGAAATATGTTACTTTTTTAAAGCAAACCTTATAGTAAACGTCTTTAAAGATATATTGATTTTCTGAAGTAAACTCACTGTTAAAATGTTCTCAAAAATATGTGGGTTTTTTAAAAGTAAACCGTATGTTAAAATTCCACACCAAAAAATATTTTTTCTAAAGTAAACCGTTTGTTAAAATGTTCTCGGAAATAGCATGTTGCTTTTCCAAAAGCAAACCCTATATTTATACTTTCTCAGAGATATGTTGATTTTCTGAAGTGAATGCGTATGTTAAAATCCCCCCCCCCCAAAAAAAAAAAAAAATCTTTTAAAGTTAACCGTACGTTTAAATCTTCTCAGAAAGTAATTGATCTTCTGAGATGAAAGCACAAAAGAAAGAACAAATGCGTCGATGTGAAGCCCTCTACGTGTGTTAGAATTCATGAGTAGACCATGAAAACTGTTTCTGATTGTCACTGTTCATGTTTTTGTGATACTATAATTATATTTAATGTTGGCGTTCTTGGCATTATAAAACTTATATTTCTATACCAAATGCTTTCAACCATTTTGGATTTGTAATTTTATCTAATACAGGATGTTGGAATTCAAAGAGGAATAGAGGGCGCTGCTGGAAATATAGGCCCCCCAAGGCACTTTTTTAATTTTTTTATTTTTATGTTTTCAGTTTATTATCGTGTGTGAATATTAAAATAGAATTGAATGAACATCGTCCATCTAACGTTTTGCTTCTTATTCTTGGGGTCGAAGGTTCAAACTCTAAGTTGGCAACTAGTAATTAATTGATTATTCGTCCAATTCTATTTTAATACTCACATACCAAATTGCGATGTATATAAGTGAATAAGTGAATTTATGAACAAGATATTTGTTAGATAACACTGTAAATTCTCCTGCAAGTTAAGTTGTGACATTGATCCCCCCCCCCTCTTTTTGAGAAGTTCGATTAACTTGGAACATGCGTTTCTGCGGTGAGTTTGAGTTGTGGAATTCTACACGGAAGTAGCGTAACTCAATTCTGAGCCAAATTACAGCCAAAAGAAGTAAACATTGTCAAGGTCATAGCTCAACTTTTCAGAGGAGCACTTCGTTTGTACTCTGCTCGCAGCGCCCTCTTTGAAGCCCAACACAGAATTATCTGAGTAGTTTTTTTAAACGTATCGTGCTAGGGAAAAGAAATCAGAACTTTTATTAAAGAGTATAATTTTGCTAATATAGTTCATTATCAGAGTGTCATTGCTTTCATTGTACATTTCATCGTGTTTAATTCCACTCTGAAAGAGGCGCTAGATTTCTGCATTACTGAACAAAAAGCTGAAAAAAAATCGTCTGCTTAAAAAATACTTCATATAACTGAAGTGTTTTTTTTCCTTTCGTGAATCCATCTTTAAAAATTTGAATACATCATAGTGATCGGTATTCTTTAAAAACAGACAAAATGAAAAACGATTCTAGATGTTGAAAATAAGCGTAACTTGTTAAAAACAAAAAGCTGCGGCATGAATGGTTTTTTAAGTAGGAGAATTGATAACTTTACAAGATTAGGAAACATTAATTAACAGTGTAGAACCTCGATTAATCGAACTTTTATGTATTTATTTTTTGTAAAGTATGGAGTATAATTCCTAATCATCCTGTAAATTTGTGAATCTATATAGATTCACAAATTTAGTTTTTAAAATGCTACGAAATTAGAAAGCGATTTTTTCTGAAAGTTAAGTTTTGTGTTATTATTAGATATTTTTTTTTTTTTTTTTTGAATTCAGTACGAATGTTCAGAATTGCAAAGCATTTATTGAACAAATTAATTGGTTTTGGATAATATTATTGAAAGCGTCACATTTAGTCGTTATTTTGCAAATCCGTACATTTTAAGCAATAGTTTATTTCTGCGGTCCCCTTACAGAAATGTTTATTTATTACCTTTTATATCCGGGTGTTTTTTTTTTTTTTTAATTTATTGAAGGCTTGATCATCTCTGCTATCCAAGGATCGACTGCATTCTAAAATATTGCTTTAGCTATCTATTAACAACTAATGACGAATTTACGCGCCAGTAAATTTACTTCTTTGTATGAGCCTAAAATTTAGATGACTCAAACGATTCGATGTTTTTTTTATTCCTTACCTTTTTTTTTTCATTTAAAATGCATTAGTTCTCATGTTCATTTAAAATTAAAACACTAGTTGAAAACTTTTAAACGATGCTGTATATTTGTATAGTAATACATTTTTCAATACAAAGCACATTCAGAATTTTTTTGTATTAATCTTAGGGCATTTTGTAATTTATATGCAATCTGAAAGTAATCCAGCACAATTAATGACAAACTTCGTCGGTATTAATAATACAAACTTTTCACGTTAAAAATTTCTTATTCGTGGATACAAGAAAACCCTTTGTAGTTTGTAAAATGATTTTCAACTAATTGTACCAGGAGTTGAAGCGTTTCAGTATTTATATTTTGGGTAAGAGTGTTTGAACAGCTTTAGCGATTTTGGCGACCTTCTACACTGTATTGTGTTGCTACTCTCCTATTTGCCGCCATGTTTGGTCAAAATTACACGGAAACTAACTATTTGGCGACATTACATTATTTCGATATTTTGATAGACTTTAGGGTATAAGTATCTGTAAAAAAAAAAAAAAAGGTAAAACTCCAAAATGTATAGCAATTCATCAACTAAATTAAACAAGATAAAAAATTCCTCTAAACTATAAACTAATCCGTTAAATAAACGAAAAGAGTTGTTTAATGTTTTAAGCTCCATTGAAATTAAAAATAATCTGCCAACTCATTAAATTAAGCCATGAAAACACATTTAATGTAAAATAAGTCGCCAAATAAATATATCAAGCACGGAAGAAACATTTAAAGAAACATAAAATGCAAAATTTACGCATGAGTGAAAAATAAACATGTCGGCGATATTTTGCTGCTCTCCCAATAGACGATCTATCGCTCTAGTAATCTAGCTACTCAACAGATGGGGTTAATTAAATCAGTTGCATTTTTTATGAGTAATTTAAGTGACGCCATCTATTGAGTGACTAGATTACTTGAGCGGAAGATAGCTGTTGGAAGAACAGTGATATTTTTTTGTTGTCGCCTAAACGATGACCCTCCCCCCCCCCCCCGCAAGCGCTAATGCATTCCTATTCTACTCAAATCGTTGTCAATTCCACACACACAGTTATTTTTTGGATCAAGATCTTAATTGGTTCCAATTTTGTAAAAAATATCTGCGCAACAGCAATTATAATTGCCTCTTTTGTTATGTAGTCGTATATTTAAATTAGCACCCGATATTTTGAGCTATATAAAATAAATTTTATTATTGTTACAATACTATGTATTGAGAATATTTTTAGTATGAGCAATATGTCTTGCTGTGAAATATGTATTAATAAAATTACTGCCAAATTAGAGTGTGGCTTGTATTAGTTTCGCGTTATATTTTCCTTTAATAAGTACAACTCGATTAAAAAAGCTTATTTATCTGAAATTTTCTCAGATTTCAATTATTTACTGATAATTTACTACTTTTTAAATTTCATCTTGTTAAGGCTCAATTAAAATTTAAAAAGAAAAAATTTGGTATGGACCCCACACTACTTCCTTAAAAAAGTGCTTGGAGTGAGCAAGGTAACAATTCAAATATTTATTCCCCTAATCTGCCACGAAACAATGCAAAAAATATTTTACAATGGTTAATTTTCTAAATATTGCTGATTTTAATATCATTCAGTGAATTTTTCGCAAAATATCGCCAATAGCGCCAAGTTGAACCCAAATTCAAAAAAAAAAAAAAAATTTCGCCAAATTTGTCGCCAACTTGGCGATATGTCGCCAAGTTGGCGTCAAACACTTGGCAACCAAAAGCTTGGCGACATATCGCCAAGTGGTCGCGCCAATTCATATCACTTGAGTCTGCATTGAAATTAACACTGATTTACCCCAAAAAAGGGGTAAAACACCCCCTTGGGAACATTCAAATGCAACCACAAGGGAGGTGCACAACTAGACCATCCTCAGAGCCTACATACCAAGCTAGAAGTTTCTACGGTATATAGTTTTTGAGTTATGCGAGCCACATACGCACATACATCCGCACATACGTACATACAGACGTCACGAGAAAACTCGTCGTAATTAACTCGGGGGTGGTTGAAAAGAATTTTTCGGCTGCTTATATGTTGGTAGGTACATATGCACGTGCTGACAGGTCGAAAAAACTACTGAACATTCATTCGGGGGTGAGCAAAATCAAAATTTAGACTCAAATTTGAGTGATTTTTTTTTCGCGATCACAATACTTCCTTTACTACGTAAAAGGAAGTAAAAAGGAATGCTTTCACCTGTAAGCTTATTTTCCTAAGAACTTGACACCTGGAAAATTTAATTTGATTCTTTTTTTCACTAGATTATGCATGCAAGAAAAAGTGGTCATTACTTGGGGTGAATCCAGCTTCTGGTTTTGGAGGGAGTCGATAAAATACGTCATTCGAAACCAGAAAGGGGAGTGGTGGGATGATTCAAATACAAAGAGCGGTTTAGGTGCTCTGTTTCAATATGTTCTCAACATTGAAGTATTAAGAGCCCAGCTGCAGGCAATCTTTAATGGTGCTAAGGGGTCATGAGCCATCACTTGGATCAGTGCTGTATCATTATTTATAGCAATAGTTTTTTTTTTTTTTTGACAGCAAAAAAAAAAAAAAAACAATTGAAATTTTTTTATGGGCTTTATGATTTTTGATATTTAATAAAATTAAAGATAGGGGTTGGGGGGGGGGGGGGAGTAAGTAACATATAAAAAAAAGTTCAGCATTTTGACACACACATCTCTAACTATTTTTCATAAGTTTCATTTCATTCCTTTTTAGTCAATTTTTTTTTTAATATACATACTTTTGAGACTGAGTTGGTATTGCCAGTTTTAAAGCTCATCACGAAAAACTAATTTTTAAATACTTCTTGTTTTTTAGGTGTTTGAAGCGGCAGATCTTTTACATTTTTCTAAAAACATTATTTCAATGATTTCTTCATTGAAATATTTCATGTTTATTCTATCTCTCCAAAAACAACAGTGTTGTAAAAAAATCCCCCGCCAAGAAAACCTTAAATACTCAGCCTTAAAAAGTTATGATATCGAGTTTTCCCGCCAAGTTTGTGCCAAACTACAACTAACCTGTATGTATAGTTCTTTTAAATTGTTTTCAGTTTTGCCAGGCGGGAAGCTTTGTCTTGTGAGGTGGTTGTTTAATGAGTAAAAACTTCCCGCCTGGCAGGACTGAAAACAATTTAAAAGAACTATACATACAGGTTAGTTGTAGTTTGGCACAAACTTGGCGGGAAAACTCGATATCATAACTTTTTAAGGCTGAGTATTTAAGGTTTTCTTGGCGGGGGATTTTTTTACAACACTGTTGTTTTTGGAGAGATATCACATGTTTTTGCATTAATATTATTTCTTTGCCTGTTTTTTTTTTTTCTCTTCAAAATTTACTTTGCATGTTTTTTTTCCCTTCAACATTTTTCTTGGCGGTCCGACATCTGTGGTTTTCTTGGCAGCATGCATTTGGTGCAAAAGTTCAAGGATCTTCTTCAATCTAGGATAAATTTGAAATCAATCATAATGTACCACCCGAACCGACGCAAAACAAAGCTAGTTGCTAACAATACTACGATTAAATTAAAAGTTAAAAAAAAAAAAAAAACCCCAACCCTTACTGCCGATCTCATATTAAAATGAACTAAATTGAAGATCCCTTTTAAAAGCCTTATGCAATAAAATCAATTACAAATATTTTATTTGTTAACAAATAGAAACTGGCAACAGATGAAATTATAAATCATTGAGTTTTCTTTCCTCGTGGCCCAACAATGAAAACATAAATGCTCAGATGTTGAACAGAGCTAGTAGATAGAAATCGGACCAATTTTAAGCATTAATAACTCCGGGGTGCGATGACCCCGGGGGGTAAATGTTGGGAAAATGTCCTCAATGTCTCATCGAGAATATTCATACCAAAAATCAACACTAAAGACCCCCGGGGAGAAAAGATACGGAAAATAAAAACGAGGGGGGAGGGGGTGGGGGGTCGAAAAACCCCCTATGCCGAGCTTTGGGACAAAATAAATGTGGGTGCAAAAGCAGAGCTCAATCCGAGTTACCGTTTAGTCTGGACCCCTGTCAAACAATTTTTAAAAAGTGCGAAAAATAGCGATTTTATAACATATATCACCCCTCCCCCTGAGGGTCCTGGATGTTTTGCTTTAGTATGTGCCGTCAGGGGCCGCTGGAGATTGAGTATACCAAAAATGAACTCTAAGGATCTTTATGGGGCTGAGATACAGAGGGGTGAAAACCACGGTTTGGTTACTCGCGTAAACAGTCCTAGTCGCTCTTTTACATTTTTATTGGCGACGGAAATTTCTTGGCGGCTTGTATTTGGTTTTCTTGGCGGGGCGGGACGCTCCCGCGTCCCGTGATAATAGATGAAGATCCAAAGCAATAAAAGTAGGCACAATCGATAAATCAGAGATTTTATTGCATACAACAAATTTAACAACGTATAAAACTGTACAAGAAGTGTCTAACATGAATACATTTAAATTTTTTTTTTTTACAATTCTGAAACAATTTTAGCAAAAATATTCTTCAATTTATCAAACATTGAAGCAATGCTAAAATAATATTTTGCAGGCACATCACATGGATTCATAAAAAAATCTAGAAAAAGTCACAAATTCAATAAAGAATGCAAGAAATATCGTACAGAAGCACAAGATGAATTTGCATTTCCTTTTTCTAAACAATAATAATAACAATAAAAAGTAAATGCATGATTTTGTAAAATGTTCGTATTCAACTGTTAAATATTACCTTTTACTTTCAAAGGGTTCAAACATATGTTGGATTTTCATCATTTTTAAATGAAAAGTTTCAACAGTGCTATAAAAAGTTACGTAATTAAAATAATTATTCAATTATAAAACATTTGCACAATGAATTAAATATTTGGTTTTAAAAAATAACTTAGTCAATTATAAAATTGCTAAATACTGTGCCAACATATAAACAATAAATACACATTTAATACAAAAGAAAAAAAAAATCTTTTAAAGTTCAATGGCTAAAAACTAATATCATCAAAGACATGGTCTTGTTGCTTAAAGTAATTAAAAATAATGATTAAAAATAGAAAAAAAAAGCTGTTTAGTTACATATGCAACATTTACAAATTAGTATAAAAAAAGTAGTTAAAAAAAATTCTTATGTAATGCAACGTGCAACAGATGTATCTTTTAACATAAAAAAGAACATTAAACAAAAGAGAGAAAATATGTTTTCGCGAATTATAATTGTAAGTTTGTGTGTACTATCTAGATTCGCCCCCCCACCCCCAAAAGGGCTTGTTTTGGTTCTCTCTGTACCCACCTACGGTTTAAGCTAGGACCCTAAAACACTATATAACAAAGAGTATTGGGACACTTCCAAAAATTCACATCTTTACGAATTTCTGGAGAAATGAAGGACTCTGATCTGTAACTTTTTTCAAGAAAAGTTGAAGAACCCACGTTTTCAGGGGACCAGTAACAAATCATAGAAACTGAAAAAGTTTTTCGTTCATCCTTAATAGTAAGCAGTAGGGCTGCGACATCGATGTCGATGTTTTGGAAACATCGATGTTTTTGTTAAAACATCGATGTTTTTAACATCGATGCTTTGGTGTCGATGTTTTTAAAACATCGATGTTTTGGGTTCTATGTTTTTTCCGATGTCGATGTTTTTTCATTTTGAATTAAAAATTTAATAAAATTTCTCACAGAGAAGTGACATCGAGGGAGAAACATCATCTTCAAAATGAAAAAACTTGACATTAAAAAATAGACCCAACAACATTCAATTTCGGAAACATCATCACCAATGTCGTAACCCTAATACATACGAAATGCACCCGGAATTAGTGTCTGACAAAAAAGTGCAGGAGCCCTTTAGTTATCATTTATTGAATCTCATTTTCAAACCCAAAAAGTCTTAATTCCCGTCAAACATGCAAAAATTCGTCTACATTTGAAAAGTGCTACAGCTGAGCTCCTATGATTTACCATGCGTAAGCTCATTTTTTTATGTCTTTCATCCGCAATGTCTGAAAAATAGCATAGAAAAAGAAAGAAATGTAAATCTGTTGCTGCCGGTGAGTCTGGAATTTCCAAAACTATACCTCTTTTACCGAATAATGAATGCATTTAAAATAAACAGGGGGATTTTTTTCTTGACACATCATAAACATTAACGGCGACAGGAAAACCTTCTCTGGTCTGTTTTGTTTGTTTTGTTTTTTTTTTTTTTTCAGTTGACTTTCTAAGTGCGGTGTTGTACGTAAATTCACATTTCTAGCTCTTAATAATAATTGTTCATTGCTTGGAACAAATTTGTGTTTTATATAATCAAAATAATTCTTTCTCATCATTTAACCTACGGTAAGTGCTATGATACATTTTTTTCTTGAATTCATTTTCGAGGTAGATTAATTTTCAGTATTATTCAAATAGAAAATATTTTTTTTTTCTATAACTAGTTTGAATAAATTTTTGCATGCTTTATTATCAGTTTTTATTCTATTCAAGGTTCAATTTGGTTCTGTTCAAGGTATCAATACATGTTGCGAAATTATTCTTATTAATTTGTATTAAGGACTCAAAATTCAGTATTTTCAATGTGTTTGTCGAGTACTTATTCTTTTGTATTGCTAAAATTAATAAATATCTTTGTTTATAAGCTTTATTACTGGCTTTACCTTGACATTTTTGAAATAAAAGTTTTATTTAACGCATGGACACAATGCCAAATGAATTCTCTGACCCTCTTGAAAACATTTGTTAGAGATTTGTAGTCAAAAATGACGCAAAATATTTGTAAAAAGATCGATGTTTTAAAACATCGATATTTGAGAACATCGATGTTTTTTGGTCGATGTATCAATACTATCGATGTTGTAATTTCTAACATCGATGTTTTGTAAACATCGATGTTTTGCCTTCGATGTCGCACCCCTAGTAAGCAGCTGTACATTTCAGAATTTAGTTTACTTGCTATGTACGGCAGTTTTATGGATTTTTGTGAGTGTCTTAAATATTCACGACTATAAGCATTTCTTTTAAAAAGGTCAATTTTGTTTAAAAATTTAACATTTCATCTAGGATTTTATATTTCTGCTTTTCATTTTGGCATAATGATTCTCTTGAGAACCATTAAATTTTTTCGGCAAGCTTTGACGAAAAACCCTGCATGTTATGAGACAAACATGTGCAAACAAAATTGATAATTTTGAAAGACATACGAACATCTTCGTCAATATTTGAGACACTTCACGAAAAGCTATAAAAATATTGCACATAGCAAGTAAACAAGTTTCTGAAATTTATTACAGTAACCCCTCGTTATATCGCGCTTGTTCGGAGACAACAGAAAAAGCGCGATATATCCGAAAACGCGATATAACCGTGGTCGTAAAAAAGTAATGATTTAAGTTAACGTACAAAGTAATGGCATGCGTTCCTTAAAAATATTAGTTTATAATCATAGTAGGACAATCTTTTTAGTAAAAATAAAAGAAAATTTGCTGATTAACTGTCCTTTTAGAATAAATAGTAATAATAATAATTTTTAATATTTCTATTGCTTTATAGAGGAATACTAAACGAAAGTTGCAGCTTAAACTAACGAAATCAGATGTAGAGAAAACTTACCAGGTCTAGTCATTGTTAGAAAAAGAAGAAAATACTTTCCTCAGAAATAAAACTTTTTTCCATGATATCAAATGTAAAGAAGCATTTTTAGAAAAAATATGTGTTCGGGAGTCAAATTAAAAGCGCGGTATATCCGAATGAGCGATATAACGAGGCGCGTTGTAACGAGGTGTTACTGTATTTAGAAAACTAAAAGCAACTAAATAATTGTAAATTGGTTAAAAACACTGCATAAGAATTTTAATTTGCAATGAAAATCAAATACATGTTTCGGAGCTGCTATGCAATATGGAAAATTTTATATAAATTTGTTGCAAAATATATTCTAACTAAGTAAGTCACTGGTTGATGCAATAGTAATTACTGCAGTCAATTTTTTTTTTACTACTGAATATAATTGAGTGAAAAATTGAACATAACCATATCGCTCATGAGCTGCAATAGTGGCACAATTCAAAAAACACGAGTTTTTAACAAAGGACAGGTGTAAATAGGAAAAATACATTCTTTTGAGCCGCAATACTGGCACAGCTCATAATTCAATATTAGGCCGTAAGAAGTCAGCACATTAAAGCGTTTCTTATTCATTTCCCATAGCAATGAAAACTTTAAACCCGTTTATCTCAAAACACGATTTTTTGAGTTGTGCCACTATTGCAGCCCATGAGCGATATATGTTCCTTCAAACATAAATGCAAAAAATTACAATGAGTATTTCAAAATAAAATACCTACGTTTTAAGAGTATCACCAAGTTATTAGAGGTATTTTTCAATTATAAAGGTTACTAAAATGCAACCTTGCTTTAAAAAAAAAAAGAATAAACGATTACCTTAATGAAAGACATATCATCTCCCCAGAAAAACAGTAGGATATCAAACTGTTATTCGTACAGGCCCGTCATTTAATTTTTTTCTGGGGGGGGGGGGGGGGGGGACCATGCCTACTTGCATGTAAATACATCATTATCGGGGCGGGGGGGGGGGGGGGGGGCAAATGACGGACCTGTATTTGTAGGATAAGATATCATGCTGTTGCTCTCAGGCGATGATGTATAAATATTGCGGACCAATTAATATGATTTCGGAATGAACAGAAAAAACTTGCTTCATTCATGGAAATTATTAAAATCTTATTGCTCATTACAGGGGCGCCACAAACTTGTAATTTTCAGAAATGTCAATGCTCATCAAGTTGTTCAATAGAACTCCAATTTCTACCGAATGATAAAATACGGATATGCAAACATAAGCACATCTAAAAAAAAAAGGAACATTTGGGAAATACAAAAATTTCAGTATTGCAATTATGTTCCCAAATTTGACGAATCAGCAGACAAAATTATCGAATAACGAAATTTTTTGAGAGGTCACAGAGACCTCACGCGTGACCTCCCATCCATGTGCCCCTGGTTAATAAGAGTGTGAACGTTTTATGTTTACAAAAACTCTTCAACTCACATCACAGCTTTAAGAGCACAAAAAAAAAAAAAAAGATTTTTCACCACTTTTTGTGCTTGTCAATCTTAAAGCATAGGAATGAATCGAACCTTAAGACAGGCGTAGAAAGAAGTTGAAATGGAATTCATTAAAAACAAAATAATAATTAATATAAAAGACAGAACAGTCATTAAAACTACCAAGTTCAAATTTATATTACGATGAGGTTTAAAAATATTAAGTCAAGTTTTACACAGATGCACATCAACTACACTTGTAGTGAGTGTTTGAAATAAGTCATCATCAGTTCATTTTATAAATAAAATCATTGCTGTCATGATACAGTTTTAACAAATACAGTAAAATCTGTGTATAACGATACTCAAGGGACCGAGAAAAAATATCGTTATAGACAGATTATCATTATAGACAGTTTGAGCAAAAAGCTCAAACTGTTGGCAGGAACCAAACCAAAATATCGTAATAGGCAGTTTTATCGTTATGTACAGTATCGTTATACACAGGTTTCACTGTATAACATTTGTATTCCTTATCATTTTTTTTTTGGAAAATATCTTCTTTTAAAATTAAAATTCACAAGAATGAAACACACACAATAACTCATTGTTAAGTTCCTTATTTTAGGCAAAATATAGTAAATTGATCAAAAGTGAATACCCCCTCCCCTCCAATTAAACCTTCCTCTCCCATACTCAAAGCAATATCAAAATTCTGTGAAATACAAAACAAATCACTAAAAATTAATAAAAAGGAAAAAAAAAAACCAGCTTTATATCACATAATACATAAATGCAATGCATAAATTATTAACAATAATGCAGTTTTTCTTTTTTTTTTTCACTTCATAGCACCAACTTACATTTGGCATTTACATTAATTAAAGCTACTCAATGAATTGCGGTGAAGAACATCAAACAAATCCATACACAGGTTTTTGCACATTCAGTTCAAAAAGTGTTCTAAATAAGTATCAGTGTGTAAACCAATTTAGAAGTCATTGAAATATGGCATGTTTCCGTGACGATTCATTCATTTTAATTAACAAAATCACATAACCGATACTGATCATTTGCAGTAGGAACGCACAAGACATAACCCAGAAGGTCTCACATAGGGATGTACCGATTAATCGGCGGAAAAAAATTAAAAATATTATTCTTTAAAACATACCTTTACTAAGAAACTATGATGAATAATTTTATTAACAGTAATAATAATCCTAACAGTTGATATAAAGTTTTTTTTTTTTAAATTAATTATCCTACTTTGAACAAATATTCATAGACAATGTTGCAATATTTTTCATGTGGCGATAGTTTTCTCTTAGCACAGTGCTTTTAGTTAACCTCTAATTTTCAAAGAATAAAAATATTGAATTAAAGGCTACTAATTATTAAAAAATATGAATTAAAAGTACTCCTTAATTGGAGTGCTCACCACAGACTCCCCCTCCCCCTTTTTTTGAATTTTTATGTCCAATTAAAATAACTCTAACAATGTGTCAATACTATTATTGACAATAATATGAAAATTGGCTCTAAGATATTTGATAAAATATTGAAATTATTTTGTGAAAATTAGGAAAATGGAAAAAAAAATCTTCTCTCTGAAATAAATTACTTATTATTTCTTACTTCGAATTGTATAAGAGAGAAAAAACAGTAATGGTAAAATTGAAAACAATCATCGTCATCATTAATCGGCTCAGCCGATTAACCGGCCGATTATCGACTGCCGATTAATCGGTAATCGGCCAATTTGCTTATCGATGAATCCCTAGTCTCACACAGAACTAGAAGAAACCCGTTATATCGTGAAATAATATGAGCGCATTTGTTACGTATAACAGAAAGCTGCAGGAATTCAGAAATATGGAAAGTACTTATATAATTTGGAAGAATAACTCTCATTTCAATGCAAAAAGCACTATAAATGCAGTTACTGGTAAACTACACTGATTAATGTTAATTGATAAATTATCCGCAGTTAAAGAGTAACATTTATACCAACAGTTTAGAAAGTAGTTTTAGTAACTCAACAGTTTAGAAAATCAGAAAACAATTTTAATGATTTTAAATGGAAATTATACATTTAAAATATTATATGAATATGATTCAAAACAGAAACTATTGTTGCATAAATTTTGTTGGCCATGACAGTGCTATGATGAAAACTAACAATACAATTTTTTTTTCATTACCATGATCATTGGTAAAAATATACATAATACATTTACTAACCATTACAAGCTTATTTTTCCATAAAATATACCACAGCATAACTATTAAACCAGTAAAGGGACTTTTTCTTGCGGCATTTTATAATATAAAAACAAAGACAGGATAAAATTTTACACCAGATAGGCAAAAGAAATTTACACAAGTCAATGGCGTACTAATATGAAAGAACAAAGTTAATTAGAATCTTCTTGTTTTCCAAGCAAAATAAAATGTTATGCACTGTTTTTAAATATCATATTGTAGTGCTATTATTGAATGTGGGTCATTCCGACGAAAATGGTACATATCATGTCCGAGACTTTAGAATTTTTTAAAATCAATTTTAATAACTACTACCCATTAAGTGTATTTTTTATTGGTTCTCCATTTAATTTTGTGCCATCAAGTATCAATTGATTAGGCATAATCCATTTAGAAATGACACAAAAAAATTATCTTTGTCAGAAGAAGGAGAAAATGACGTGTCCCAGCTTCAAATTGCTAGAATTTTAAATGTGATTTAAAATTAAACTGAAATGTAACAAAATAAATGACACTGCACTGCACAAAAGATGCTTCTAACACCATTTCTGCAGATTATTACGCAAATGAAAACAAATTTCCCCAAAAAACACTATTATTTATCCATGTCCCTCGATTTTCACTGTTTCGAATTATCCACTTTGTTATATGCATTTTGGAAATAAAATAAACAATTGCATTCAATCTGATATATATATTTTTAAAATATAGGTAGTATAACTGCCGTGATTAGCTTGCTACATTGAGTTATGTAGTCAACAACCAGGGTGAGCCTCATTCTTTTCTTATGATAGTTAATTTGAACTGTTGGATGTCCACTCTGTTAGAGCCGATTTCATGATGAAAAAAATAGATTTCATCTTGAAATTGCAGACAGACTTACAGTTTTAGGCTGTTTTTTCCACTTTATGCTTGTTCTGTGATTCTAACTTTTCTTTGTGACTATACAGATATTTTTAAAGGCCTATTTGTCCACTCTGTTATATGTCCACTCTGTTAAACAAAGTGATCAAAATATTTAATATCCTTTCATAAATGAGTCATGTACTAGTTATTTACACTTCATTATACACAAATAAATGGAAACTCAATAAAAAAAAAATATGATTAGTTGGTGGAAATTATTTAAAGTGATAATCTTAAGTAAAGAGTATCAGACATGATTTGTACCATTTTCGTCGGAATGACCCATATCTTTAGTTCTCGAGCTAAAAATTAATGATGCTTTTAATTTCAGACATTTAAATACAAATGTGACAATCGAAGGTAAATTTCAATTACATACACAGTTAGTGTCTCACTTACCATGTAGCAATTACAAAGGGACCCCTATTTATAAGGGACCAGAAAGGGATCTAATGCCGTACGTGAAACGTTTACAATACATAAAGCGGCCCGGAAAAATGAACTGTGCTTGGCCCCCAAATGTGTAAATCCGCAACCGCATGCATCGGTGAATTTCAGGTCATTGCCAATTTCAGTAGGCAGCACCATGAATACATTACTAAAATAGGGGATATGTATAAAAAAATATTTACAGTAATAACTTTGGCTTAGTAGTTAACTTTATCTTGGCTTAAAATAAAATATTAAGGCATGCCCTTAACTGGGACGTCAAGCAGTTATGTGCAGGTTTTATGTGCGTCCTTAATACACTTATCACGAAGCCCAAAATTAAGAGCAAGAAAGCTTAGATTCTCCTATTTACAATTTCAGTACTTTTGTAATGAATTTCAATTTCAAAGTTAATTTTCACATCAGCTTGGGCATGGCACAACTTGCACCATAGAAATTCTTAGAAAAGAAGTTTTTTGCATCAATTTTCTTTTTTTTTTGGGGGGGGGGGGTAAGCACTTCTGTCTCTGAAAAGAAAATAAAATACTTCCCTCTGCAAAATCTTTTTTGAGATATTTTTGTGAGAATTGTATGAGATTATTCCAAGTTCAATGACACAGGCGATTTCTTCCCCGTAAAGTGAATGAATCGCTGATTAACTTGATAATTGTTCACAAGAATACTAGGGTAAGTGCTCCAGAAGTCGGACACAATGACATAAAACACCTCATAAATAGTACATTTTTAATTCAAAATCTATCCTCAATCATCAACCAGTGGCAGTTAAGTTTTGGGTACTTTTTTTTTTGAATTAGTAATGAGTCATTTCATTTTGAATGGTGTGCCCGTCATCCAAGATTGCGATTCTGCTTATTTTTCAGCTAAGATGATTCCGCGGCCGACTACTGGAGCATTTACTACTGTTGACAACAGCTTGGATTTTAACATATATATATTTTTTAATTCCTGAAACAAGTAGGTGATTCACTATCAGAAAGGTTTATTCTAAAGTTTTACCTTGTTTTTGTTGCTGTATTGATAGCTGAAAGTTCTAGGTTAGCCAAGATCAACAAAAGATCTATTAAATGGCCGACTAATGGTGCTTTTGCCCTATATAGAATTTCTTTAAAAGAGCAATTAGTAAAAAAGGCAAGCAGTGTTGCTGTAAAAAAATCTTTTTACCATTGGAATCACTTGCCCAGGTTAGATTTTTTTTTTCGAAGGGAACATGCAAAATTTTTACTGGTGATCCTCCAATAAATTTTTCTTCATATAAAATTTTTTTCTTAATAAAATTTGAAATAATCTTTCAATCCCAACAAATACTACACTTCACTTCCCAACCCTCAACTTATTAGCGATTTCTTCTCAAAACAAACAAAAAGGTCATTTGTGTAAAAACTTTAAAATGAAGAAAAGAACTCTATCCTTTTTTTTTTTAAAAGATTGAATTCTGCCCTCGGGGCAGAAAAGTGGCGCCCATGATCATAAGGCTTTATTTTTCAATGAGTAAATGAGTCATGAATCAACTTATTCCCGTTTATGCATCTCTGTTTGCTCTCATTTTAGAGCAATTGTTATTGCTTAAAAAAATGCTTTCAACTTTATTGATGTCCTTTGATTTTAATATGAATTGGTATGAGGGATGATGCCGAGAACTCAACAATGCTAATAATACTATATAGCTCACAGTTGCTGACACATAAGCAGACGTGCATGTTTATATGCAGAAATATTTCAGTATTTATGCACAAGGCATGAATTGTGAAAATTATATACCATTAAAAAGTAGAATTGATGAAACAAAATTGGCGACTCGTTCGAGCAATTAAATGCTTGCTCTCATTTGCAAAACAATGAAAAGTAAAAGAAGGAGAGTTCACTGAGACTTCCGATAGGACTCTTCGACATTTTGCCTCATTTCGTTGAAGGCTTTCGTCTTGACGAAATCGACTTTTTTGTAGACGGTAGACGCCGACATTCTCTCCGGGGATTTCGGGCTGGGTGAAGGTTCGGAGTCTAAATCTAAGTCTAGATATTGTATTTCATCTTTTTTTGCAGGACTGAACAGATATCTCGCCTATAAAAAAGAACAAGAATATTAATACATGAAGAAAGAGAACACGTGTCAAAGTAAAATACGGCAAAATATATTAAATACTAAAACACTTAACATGAAAAGAGAAAGTGGTCTGGACATTTTTGCCTGTTTTTTCTTTCCTGACATTTGTGTTTCTAAGGTATTGTGATCAGAAGCTGAATACAGGGTGAGTTCGATGGAATCTGCAATACGAAAAGGGGTGATAGAAGAGCCCAAGTGGAGTATAGAACCACCCATTAGCGGTGTCAATTCGTAACCGTAACCGAGTTATGGTATATTTAAGGAAAATTCGCAAAAAAACAAAATTCTGAGAAAAAGACCAATTTCTGAAGTTCCTGTTGGGTCTACGCACAAAATAAGCACATATTTCAAAAGAGCAGAAAAAATCCTTTAAAATGACATCTTTTTCATCAAGATAGTCGCACTTTATAGCGAGTTACAAGCTTTCAAACACTGGAAACACTCAAAAATGAAATTTCATCAAACTTTTCAGTCAAAAATTTCAGAAACAACCGTATGAGCTACAACCGGTCAAATGCACCAAAAACTTTCCCATTTCACTAGCTTTCAGATGATACAACAGAAAATCATATTGGGCTTTAGTTCAGCAGATATTCTGGCTTTTGTTTGAAACAGTATGAAAATCGTCCTTTGTCAGAATATGGAAACCAGCAAAGAGTCAGACTTTTATGTTCTAAATTTTCTATTTCATGTAAGTGTACTGGTTCATTTATTCAAGAAAAGGAAAATTTTATAACTAAATATTAAATTGTAACACTTTATTAAATTAATAATCACAAGAGAAGATAACAACACGTAGAAACAAAGGCAGCATTACTTTAACGCGCTTTTGACAAAAAAAAAAAAAAAAATTCAAAGTTAAATGAGTTACACTAACATCTATGAGTACATTTACATGTAAGCAATCCTCAAAATTTCCCAGAGCTACTGGAATCATCATCCCCCCCACCGGATAGATGCCCTTGGCCTTTTAAGAGCGAGAACTACCGTCGCTCTCTATGAAATTTCATTTCATAGAGTCTATTCATCCTGTCATTTGGGTCCTATTCCTTGGCCACCTAGATCACCAGACCTGATGCCAGTGAACTTCTTTGTTTGGAGATTCTTGAAACAAGCAGTTTACTGCTCAGATGCAACCAGTTTGCAGGACTTGCGCATTTGGCTTGATGGAGCAGTAGCAAAAGTGAGAAATGAAATTTCATTGAGAGCGACGGTAGTTTTTGCTCTTAAAAGGCCAAGGGCATCTATCCGGTGTGGGGGATGATAATTTCAGTAGCTCTGGGAAATGTTGAGGATTGTTTACATGTAAATGTACTCATAGATGTTAGTGTAACTCATTTAATTTTGATTTTTTTTTTTTTTTTTGTCAAAAGCGCGTTAAAGTAATGCTGCCTTTGTTTCTACGTGTTGTTATCTTCTGTTGTGATTATTAACTTAATAAAGTGTTACAATTTAATATTTAGTTATAAAATTTTCCTTTTCTTGAATAAATAAACCAGTACACTTACATGAAATAGAAAATTTAGAACATAAAAGTCTGACTCTTTGCTGGTTTCCATATTCTGACAAAGGACGATTTTCATACTGTTTCAAACAAAAGCCAGAATATCTGCTGAACTAAAGCCCAATATGATTTTCTGTTGTATCATCTGAAAGCTAGTGAAATGGGAAAGTTTTTGGTGCATTTGACCGGTTGTAGCTCATACGGTTGTTTCTGAAATTTTTGACTGAAAAGTTTGATGAAATTTCATTTTTGAGTGTTTCCAGTGTTTGAAAGCTTGTAACTCGCTATAAAGTGCGACTATCTTGATGAAAAAGATGTCATTTTAAAGGATTTTTTCTGCTCTTTTGAAATATGTGCTTATTTTGTGCGTAGACCCAACAGGAACTTCAGAAATTGGTCTTTTTCTCAGAATTTTGTTTTTTTGCGAATTTTCCTTAAATATACCATAACTCGGTACCATAATGGGTGGTTCTATACTCCACTTGGGCTCTTCTATCACCCCTTTTCGTATTGCAGATTCGATCGAACTCACCCTGTATATCTATGTTTACAATAGTAGAACCTATTTTTCAAAATATAATTTTTCCAGCTGAATATTTTCGATTTGTTTCAACATTTGTGAAGTAAAATGCACTATCTTTTTGTATCTTTAGCAAGAGTTTGAATTCTATGTTTGAAAGTACTTGACACTTAAACGTGAAAGGATGTTTCTTGATACAATTTCAACTTGATTTTTGAGTACTTACTTACTGTTTCTTGAATACTTAATTACTTGACTTGAAACAAATAACTGAAAACATTACAAATATTGACATTCTCATTTGGCGATATTCTAACAAAACAGAATTTATACCTGACTATAATTTGAAGCATTTATCAAATTTCAAAGGCAAATTACGCGAAATAGAACAAAGAAATTTAAAACAATTTTGAACAAAAAAAAATTTACTCCTAACCCTGCAAAAAGAAAAAAGAAACATTTAAATCAAGAGACATACATAGAAAAATTCAGAGACAGTACTAAAAAATCACCAAAAGGAATATTTGTGCTTAACCTTTTGGATCCGGGCCGTTTTTTAGAAATTTTTCTTTCGACCCAGGTAGTATGACAGTTGAACCACAGATTTCTTTTCCATTGAAAAAAGAAGGTATAAACTGTCGTACCACACGTATGAAACCTTGAAAAAATCCCCGGCTCCAAAGGGTTCGACTGAAAATCTCAATTCCGTCCTCTAAAAAAAATAGTTACGGTACAGCATGTGTACCGCCCGGCTCTTAAAGGTTAAGTTTTCAAAGTCAAAATTTCCCTAATTAGTGAAACCTAGCAGTTAATCTGCTTAAATCACTAAATTAGGTAAAATCTAAACAGAACAGTCACATGATACTAGAAGTAGAAGCTTATGGTTCTGAATTTCAATGCACTGGAAAAAAAAATCTAATCAGCACAGACACAGAACGAGAGCAGGGGGGAAAGGAATTCGCACCTGGTCGTCGTTCGAGGAATTCCTCCGACTTCCGCTGGAGTTGGACCGTTCGTCGTCCGACGTCGCAGACATGTCGGGCTGGTGACGAAACCTGTTCGGGATCGGTGGCATCGCGTCCAGACTGGACGTCGGAGTGGGACTAGGTGCTGCCCTAGAGTGCACACGGGAGGAAAGCTTAGTACTTTATTATACGACTAGAAAGACAACATATACAAGTCATTATTTTCAAAATACAAGAAAACTGTTTAGGAAGATCCAGGGTTTCGGCTATGGTCGTGTTTTTCGCAAATCGCTAAAATACTATCGAAATTGCGAAAATGGAGCAAGACCATTTTCACTTTTTTGCTACAGTATAATAAAAACAAAAAACAGTTCATGATCTGAGAGAGAAAGCTAGCATGGTGATATCTAACTTAAATCTTATTTAAATTATAGCTAACATGTATAAAATGCTATTAAATTCATCAATATATTGTCTTCATGGGCATAAAATCCCTCCCCCCCCCAATAAATGCATTATTAACGATTGAGAAAAAACCTGTGTTCTTTTAATGTGAATTACAATTCTAAACTTTTCACTTTAAATTATAAAAAAATTGTTACCTGCTATGAATTCATTTCTTTCAAATTGTTAAGGCTGAATTTTGAATTTAGCTTTCTACAGGAGATGAAATACATAGACTAGGTTAGAAAGAGCATTAAAGCTTGCTACAGTATAAATTCTAAAAAAGTTATTTTTTCTTGAGTGATAAAATCTTGCAGTTGTTTCATAAAAGATTGTGTTTTGACCCAAAAACAAAACTCATAATAAATTGCTATTGTGATCACTATATCTCTCCTTATGACTTCAAACAAAAAAAAAAAATGCCTTTTCATTTTTTTTTAAACAAAAGGTAAGGTAAAGGGTAATAAGTTAGGCTCATCATTTTGAATTGTTCCAGGGTTGAGGGTGAAGGCAATGGGAGTATATTCATTTCCTGTGGCATTCCCTGACACCCCTAAATAAACGGCTGGGAAATAATAATAATGAAAAAAAAAAAAAACATTCTGCAAATAAAATTGAAAGAAAACAAAAAATTGAAGACAATAAAAAAAAAAAAAAAAGAACGAAAGAAAGAAGAAAAAAACGTTTTCCAATTCAAAGAATGAATCTCTACGAAATCCTTCACTTGCATGATTTTTCAAATTAATGATGATTCAAAAATGTTTTTAATCCCTCTTTCCCCCAGAACTTGTGGCATGAGAGAAATACTCACACCAAGAAGAGAAAATTCTTTTCAATTTGGTTGCATCACATATTACTATTATTTCGTACAATTTTGGAGTTTAGAATAAATACTAAATGAACTACATTGAACTTAAAAACATCTTTTCTTTTAAAAAAAGGCAATGGGTGGTGGTAGAAAAATTCCCATGGGCAAGGTTTTCATGGCATTTAGATGAAAGTTCTGGAGGGTAAAGGAACGTATCATGAATCTCCAAAATCTTAATGCAAAGCATACTGAATAAGAGTTAAAATGGTCAAAAGCAAAGCAGTCTTAATGGATGTACAAACTGTTGATAACTGGAGATTTTTGAAGGGATACTTCAAAAATAAAATAAACTTAACACATATAGTATATTTTGAAACAAAACTAACGTGACAAATAGGTATACGAGCATTTTAACACCACAAACCTCGTTTTTCTGAAGTTTCTTTCGCTGTCTTTCGTGCGTGATCGACAGCCAGGAGGGGGTTGAAGTGTCAGGAAGCCGACAGTCGCTTTGAAAAAAAGAGAGAAAGAAAAGTGAACACCTAGTCAAACTTACTACATTACAGGTAAATAAAAATAAAATAGTTAGTTCTCTGCTTAAGGACGCATTTTTAACAGATTATATGTATCTAAAGATGACTTTTCGTGATCCTGGAGCCTCCAACAGTCTTCCAAAAATTCTGTTTGAGGACACATGTCCTTGAAAGTCGTTAAATAGAGAACCAAACCAACTGTATAAACTTTTTGGACCCCAAGAAAATCCACTGTTCAGAAATATCATTTCTTAGTTTTGGTCATATATTGTTGTTTATATTATATCATAAAAATAATTAGGAAAAATCAAGATTTAATTTTTGATTGGGTAGTAAAAATAACCATTTTTTTTTTTTTTTTTTTGTTAAATGACGAATAGTTGTTTGAATTTGAAAACAGAGCACACAAAAATAAAACCTGTATACGAACTGAATAGCTTACTCTTACGTTTGAGAGCGATTAGACAACAATTTTGAAATGTTTAAAATTTAATGTGTAGAAGGAAAATAATTTAATATTTCACACCACAAGAACCAACATTTAATAAGTGATCAGCAATTTTTCTTGAGAATAATTATATGAAAAAAGGGGGAGAAGAGGCATAGGTAATGCATAGCTCATGGAGAGCATAGGCGAATTAGGCATAGGTTATATGTTGTGCCATTTTGATGATGATAGTGAAATTAGAATTAGAATGCTTGCAACAGAGTTCACTAGCTTTATAAATACTTTTTGAACAGAATGTCTTTTACGATTTTTTTTATCAATGTATGGGACTGGGTATTTGAATTGAAGAGGTTATTAGAAGGAACTGGTAAGTAATTTCATAAACGTAATGCACGAAATAAAACACTAAAAAAAAATCTTACGTCTATTTTCTTTGCACAGGACACGCTTGGGCTTCAGGTCTCTATGAACAGCAGGTGGCACATCATTCTGGAAATTAAGCAGAGTAGGACTAGGAGGAATATTGGCGTAGGCTCCGATCGCCGAAGGACTGGGAGGCGTGAAGCCATCGGCACAAGCACTTTTCACGGAGTCACCCCCGAAATAATTATCCGACGTCATCAGACTCGGTCGGTACTCGTAGTTGAAGATCAGATCCTTGTTGTTGAAGAGTCCCGGTGGTGCGTTCGTGTACGCATGTCGCCTGGGCTTCTGCGAAGTCCCGGTCGCCTGGACCAGCGGTACGGTGGCATTGATGTTGTCTTCGCTTCGAAATTTAGGAAAATCGTACGTGTCGTCCAGGATCAATTCTTTTCCCGCGGATGAAGATAGTGGTGCGTTTGTGATATTCAACAGATCCTCCCCGACATCGTTCTTCGAGAAAGAATTTGTCTGTTTGTGGATAATCGCTTTACTCGACGGAGGCGTGTCGTACGTCGCGTTATCTTCATTCAATAATTTATGCGGGAGTTCGAAATTTTCGTACCTATGTCTCTCTCTGAGTTTTGATGGCTTAGGGGGCCTAGGCGGAACATTGATATCATTCACGTAGTCCGGCTTATTGTCTTGCACCCCACTCGCTTGCGCTCCGGGAGAAGGTTTCACAGATATGCTCTCGAAGTGGCTCGCTAAACTCTGAACACTCCTCTGCGATGGCTTGATTTCTTTAATCGACCCGTGGAAGGAAGGAACCGTGTCGTATTCCACCGGTTCGGACTTCAGGCTGGCTTTCCTCCTCGGAATCGTGCTGGAAACCGGGGGAACCAAGTCGGCTAGATCCACATTCCTGTCCAGACTCACCAAGGAATTGAACATATCGCTGCCGTGCATGCTACCGAAATCTGACTTTGAGCTTGCTGGCACATTATACATCGGTTCGCCGTTCAGATCCAACCGGCTCAGCGGCTTGGGGTGGTCGTAGAACTCGTCCGATATCGACTGATCCGGGTGCCAGTCGTTTTTGTCTGGGGGAGGAGGAGGCGGCTCGCTCGGTAAGTCGTTGAAGCCGTTCCCGGCCATGTTCCCGTTCAGCACGGGCTTACCGGTGTGGCACTCACTGATAGGAATATACGGATTGGAAGAACTTCGTTCGTCTGCCGAACTCCCTTTCGACAGGTTATTTGCACCATGTGAACCATCTTGCGGAACCAGAAAATCTAAAGAAAATATTAAAATAATAACCAAACGCCAATATAACATTCAATATAAGAACATGAGTTAAGAGCACCAGTTAAAATATGAAAAAAAAAACCGTAATACTAGTACCTTCTTCAACATGAATTTTCAAGCCACAGACGGAACAAATACATTCGACCCACTTATTCATTTCAGCCTCCGTGTCCGCGACAAGATAGTACGTCCGTTTGGGAGTTCTTATGTCGAACATAAACTGGTGGCTGGTTTTCTTGCTCTCGAAGGTCAACCCGGCATCAACCTTTGAGGAAAAAAAAGAATAAAATAAATTGGGAATCTGCAAACAAAAGCATCCAGTTTTTATGCTGATGAACTTTTTATTCATCTATAGTGGAGTAATATTGTCCTCCACTATAGTTGTATAAACTCTGTAGTCTATATAGTGGAGTAACATTTGTTCCAAAAGCATCTTATGTTTAAAAGATTGACCAACCTTGGTCAATTTTGGCCTTTGAAATGAATGCTTTTCAGGAACTCACATCCTAAAAATTAGAGAGAAATTTCTGGTTTAAAAGGAAAAACAACAAAGCTTCAGTCTTTGACCTGCTAGGACAAAACTTTTATGGTACAAAAATGATTAAGAGTAGAGATGCACCGATAAGCAAATTGACCAATTACCGATTAATCGGCCGGTTAATCGGCTGAGCCGATTAATGATGAGGATGATTGTTTTCAATTTTACCATCACTGTTTTTTCTCTCTTATACAATTCAAAATAAGAAATAATAAGTAATTTATTTCCGAGAGCAGTTTTTTTTTTTCCATTTTCCTAGTTTTCACAAAATAATTTAAATATTTTATCAAATATCTTAGAACCAATTTTCATATTATTGTCAATAATAGTATTGACATATTGTTAGAGTTATTTTAATTGGACATAAAAATTCAAAAAAAAAAAAGGGGGAGGGGGAGTCCGTGGTGAGCACTCCAATTTAGAAGTACTTTTAATTCATACTTTTTAATAATTAGTAGCCTTTAATTCAATACTTTTATTCTTTGAAAATTAGAGGTTAACTAAAAGCACTGTGCTAAGAGAAAACTATCGCCACATGAAAAATATTACAATATTGTCTATGTATATTTATTCAAAGTAGGATAATTAATTTAAAAAAAAACTTTATATCAACTGTTAGGATTATTATTACTGTTAATAAAATTATTCATCATAGTTTCTTAGTAAAGGTATACTTTAAAGAACAAAATTTGAATTTTTTTCCGCCGATTAATCGGCCCGATTAATTGGTGCATCCCTAATTAAGAGGCCATTTTTTCTTATAAAAACATTTTATCAGCCATGCAAAAAAACAAAAACCTGCCCCCTCCCCCCAAAGTAAAAAACACACTTATAATGTCTTAACTGATTCCAATGAATGCAATTTTCAAAGTGATCAAGAAGGGTCAATGAAATTACCTATCATCATTACTCTACGTTTTTGGTGACTTTTGAAATACTTCATGCTTTGTTCAATGCAGTATTGTAGAGGTGCTCGAAGGGGGAGGGGGGGGGGTAGTCACAGGTATGGAGAAAGAGTGGAGGGTGGTTTAAAAAGCAAAGAGGACACACTGCATCCAGATATATAAATTAGACTTATCCCAAAAAATTTAATTTACAAATGGTATTTTTTTTTTTTGTTATTATCAAGCATAAAATAAAACAAAGTTTCCCCAAAATTATCATTAACCTCTTGGAAATCTTAAACAGTTTGTACTTGGTGTATCGGGGGGTTGGGGGTGGGATATATTTTTTTTAACCCATTAATGCCTCCCGACATTTTTTTTTCCAAAGACACTTTGTATACTGGTCACACGGCTACAGAACACACTTTACAATGGTTAGGTGCTGCAATCTGTTAATAATGACTTGAAACAATACCAAAGTAATAGTTGAACATTATTATTTGGTTGAAATGTTCATTTTGGGGAAAATCAGACACTTTTTGGACCGTCCCTAAAAAGGGACCCTAGGCATTAATGGGTTAATTGTACAAATAATAAATATGAATATAAATTGATTTCAAACCATCTGTAGTAACGGCGAGTCCTTCACAAAGTCCCAAGGTGAGTTCCCCTAAACATTTTTTTCAAACAATAGCACTGCTCTTCGCTAACAAGCTAATCCCCAGGTCAGTGCTTAAACAATTAAGTTATAAAAATAATATAATAATTTATCAAAATCTAAATAAAGAACGCAACAAATTACCTGTTCACATTCGTCTAAGTCAATTCTGCCTTTTAGTTTCTTGCAATAATTATCAGTGAAGTATTCCAGCATAAACTGCCCGGGTAAGTCCCCCGAATGTCGCAGGACGAACCATCTTTGCCGCCATTTCTGAAATTAAAAGAGCAAATTTAAGCATTTTTCAAACAATACCATAAAATACTGACATTTGTAGGAAGGTGATTATTAATTTTTGTAAATCTCCTTAAACATCAAGGCAGCCCAATGTCTAAAAGCGAAATATTTTATTAAATAGAAAATGAAGTTCATTTACCTAGCAATCATTCTCGATTTCAGAAATTTTTTCATGAAAGAGAATAAAATGTGAAATGACGTCACTGTTCCTTGATCGTTCAAAAAAAAAAAAAAAAAACTTTTCAAGGGATCGCAATGTAGTTCTAAGTGTCACCCACACCCATAATATTACACAAATAAGAAAGTATAGTGATGTATTATATGCTTTGCAAATTCATTTCCTTAATTGGAATAATATTTTCAGCCATTTGATTTTTTGGTCTCTAGTTTTTTTCATTGATTGGATTCAACTAAAAAAAAAATCTTGATTGTTTGATTGTATTGACTTGATACTTCAGTAATCGAAAAACAAATAAGTCTATGTTAATTTTTTAAATTCTAATCGTATTTTAAACGAGTTAATTTTTTGTATAACAAATTTTAAACTAACTGATTGAAAAATACTCGATTCTTTAGGAGTCTAAAATTAAAATACCATGTTAATGTCAATATACCAAAAAAAAAAAAAAAAAAAAAAACAATAATAAAAATAAAGTTAAAAAAAACTTGTGGTTGCATTTGAATGTTCCCAAGGGGGTGTTTTACCCCTTTTTTGGGGTAAATCAGTGTTAATTTCAATGCAGACTCCACTGATATGAATTGGCGCCACCACTTGGCGATATATCGCGAAGCTTTTGGTCGCCAAGTGTTTGACGCCAACTTGGCGACATATCGCCAAGTTGGTGACAAATTTGGCGAAAAAATTATTTCTTGAATTTGGGTTCAACTTGGCGCTATTGGCGATATTTTGCGAAAAATTCACTGAATGATATTAAAATCAGCAATGTTTAGAAAATTAACCATTGTAAAATATTTTTTGCATTGTTTCGTGGCAGATTAGGGGAGTAAATATTTGAATTGTTACCTTGCTCACTCCAAGCACTTTTTTTAACACTTAAGGCAACTACTAAGAAATTTACACGTAAAAGGAAGTAGTGTGGGATTCATACCAGATTTTTTAATGTCCACATTACCTAGATAATCTGCAAAATGTTTGATGCAAAAACTTGATTTCTAACAACGTAAGTTTCCTTTTTTAAACTGTTAAGGGTTCAAATTCTGACACAATGCAAGTCTAAATTTCATTTTTAAAAGTTTTTCCGAAATAAATATTTTGCCTAAAAAATAAGATCAAATAGGAGTTATAATGAAATACATTTCCTTGTCCATCCTCATTTTAATGTTTAAAAAATGCTTAAAATGTTCCTATCTCTCTCTTCCTTTTCCATGTCGTTATTTTTTTTAAACAATTTAATGCTTTATTATTAAAAAAAATCTGGTATGTGTCCCACACTACTTCCTTTTACGTGTAAATTTCTTTGTAGATGCCTTAGTGTTAAAATAGTGCTAGGAGTGAGCAAGATAGCAATTCGAACATTTACACCCATAGTTTGCCACGAAACAATGCAAAACAAATGTTTTACAATGATTCATTTTCTAAATATCGCCGATTTTAACATCATTCAGTGGATTTTTCGCAAAATATCGCCAATAGCGCCAAATTGAACCAAATTCAAAAAATATTTTTTTTTCGCCAAATTTGTCGCCAACTTGGCGACTAAAAGCTTGGCGATTTTTCGCCAAGTGGTCGTCCCAATTCATCTGCATTAAAATTAACACTAATTTACCCCCCCCCCAAAAAAAGGGGTAAAACACCTCCTTGGGGGCATTCGAATGCAACCACAAGGGGAGGTGCACAACTAGACCATCCTCAGAGCCTACATACCAAGCTAGAAGCTTCTACGGCATATAGTTTTTGAGTTATGCGACACACATACGCACATATATCCGCACATACGTATACAGACGTCACGAGAAAACTCGTCGTAATTAACTCGGGGATGGTTGAAAAGGATTTTTCGGCTGCTTATATGTTGGTGGGTACATATGCACGTGCTGACAGGTTGAAAAAACTACTGAACAGTCATTCGGGGGTGAGCAAAATCAAAATTCAGACTCAAATTTGAGTGATTTTTTTTTTCGCGATCAACAATACTTCCTTTACTACGTAAAAGGAAGTAAAAAATGCCGAGTAACTTACTATAAATTAGCTGGATAAAGTATTGCTTGATGCAAAATCAGGGTTTAATGTGTTTTACAAAAGAAGTGCAGGAGCCCTATATTCAATGAAACTTGTTTTTAACTCGTAACGAAATCTGTCCAAAATGTGAACAGCACATAAAAATAAAGCCCAGTGTAAAACGTTTGATCATAATATTTTCTCAAAGCACGATTATAACATTCTAAAATGGGTTTCGGTGTTTCTTATTACCACTGAATTGTTTCATACGGAAAAAAAATAAATTCAGTAATTAATTAAATTAAAAAATGCGATTTATGTCGCAAAAGTGGCAACACAATTAACGCGTGCAAATAACACTCACACAATATTCTACAGCTGTTTGACACTAAAGACTTGCACCATAAGGTAAGTAGTGTCCAAGTTGCGGTAAAATCCTAGTTTACGGTCCGGCGATAAATGAATAAATCTGGCAACCACAGAATTAACATTGGATGATTGGATTGTTTGGCGACTTTAAGCAAAATGGCAACCATAGAATTATCATTGGATGATTGGATTGTTTGGCGACTTTAAGCAAAATCGCCAAACCCGGACCTTAAACTAGGATTCTACCCAAGTTGCTTACACTTGTTTCAAATAGATTGGGCTACATAAATAAATTTATTTTACACGACGAAACCACGGAAAAAAGAGCCGTTTAACGCATCATTTGGCAGGAAGTGGAAACGGGGTGTCCGAGCAAGGAAGCTCGAAAGGAAGTGAAAGTGAGCACAAACATTCAGATAACACGCCAAAAGAAGATAAACATATGCTATGCCAATAAACAAAGAACGCGGCATCGGTCGCGATTTTTAATACAGTCGACGCTCGTTATAACGACCACTCGTTAAAAAGACTATTCTTCCAATATAACAACAGGTTTGAAAACCCCTCCAATATCCCAATATACTGCATATTTTACCTCTTATAGCGACCACTCGTTACAAAGACCTTTTCTATGGGACGGAAATGGTCGTTATATCGAGCGTCGACTGTATATTATAACGAAAAAATAATTCACCACATTTGTCTACACCAGATCTCCCACAGAATACAACGAAAAAGTTTAATTACTACTAAAGTAAGAGATGACACAATTTAACTAAAGTAAGATAGAACCCGGATAATATGCAAATCCATATTTTGTGCATATGCAACTTCATAATTCTGCTTCTTTTGGCGATTGATGCACATAACTGCATGCAGAAGGCAACTTTTCAAAATAACTCCATATTAATGAATTTATCGCTTCCGTATAGTTTCGTTTTAAAAGAGAAAGAATACAAAAAACGATTTTGTTCTTCATAATGAACATAAACAATCGGTTTTGGGGCTGGCTTGATTGAATATAATTGTCAAAAATGAAACATTTTCGCCAAATATATAACCCAACTAACGATGGTGCTCATGCACTAAAAAATTCCTCGCCTGGGCGTTTTACTAACACAAAGAAAGAACATTAAATCCTGGTTATTGGAAAAACAAAACCACCATATCCGCGAACTAATTGTTGGCTTATATCAACTGCTAACCAACTGAAGTCGGAAAATTGTTTAGACTTTATTCAGTTTTGCTTTTCATTTTTACTTCGTATTGCATCACCAATTTTATTTGAATTACGTGATGTCAATGTGCACAACTGAATTAAAGTGAAACGTCTGTTAACTTTTGTTGATTGCTTTACCTAAATTAAAATAAATTTAAACTTGTTTCGTAGTTGTAGGAATGTTTAATATATAGAATATAATTTTGATAAGAAACACAGCAAAAGAAGTTTTGAGTCACAACCACACTATAGTTGAGTCAAATCGTGCATTCATTAAACCTAGACCTGTAACCGATTTTTCAAAGTACTACAACTGTTTCCTTAATAATAGAATTCGTAGTATAAAGGTTTCACAACCAATGCAAAACACTAACTTCCTGAAGTCACCATTTCGCGCATAATTCGCACTCTTTGAAGAAGCCACTACAAATCGGAGAGGAAAAATCAAGAGCCGGCAGCGGACAGTTTAATGACGAACGACTTTGATTCTATTCATCAAGTAATGATTCAACAAACAGGAAACGATTCCTATTTCGCAATGCCCAGAAATCGGCCAGAAGAATGAGAAGGAAAAGTCGCAGCAGTTGCCCACAATGACCGTGCTTGGAATTCGCGAATCAGAATGTCCAAGAAGTTCCATGCGAAAAGTCGCAGGAAGATGCAAATCTATTAGGTTGACAAATTTTGAATAAGAATATGTGAACATATGCAGTGAAGCAGGGGTGCCCCCCCCCACGAGCTCAACGGCCATAAATCCCCCCCCCCCCAAATGTTCATAACCTCTTGTGTTTTTTTTTATCCCTCTTTTTTATTTTATTCATTTTTTAAATATTATTTATTTATTTATTTAAATATTATTAATTTAAATATTATTTATTCATTTTTTTAATTATAACTATTATTATTTTAATATTATTTATTTTTTTTTAAATATTATTTATTTATTTTTTTTAATTATAACTATTATTTTTTAAATATATTATTAATTTTTAAAGAGTACGAATTATGCGCAGATGAGAATCGCTTTTTTTTTTTCCTTCCAGACATTCTAAGCCCCCCCACACACACACAAAACAAACAAATAAATAAGTAATAATAAAGAAATAATTTTAATTTAAAAATAAATTAATGAATACATTTTATTCAAAAAAACAGCAAATATTTTAAACTAGCCGGGTACCCGGCCCTGCCCGGGTTTCTGTGGGTGTAGGGTGGTTTAGTGAAACTCATTCATAAATTTCCCAACACTAAAGTGCATATCTATAAACCAAGGCTACACTAGATAGCGTTTTATACAGGCTTCTTCATTACTCAAAACATCAATGGTAAAGATTTTCCCGCTAGAGAGCGCTGAACAACGACCTCCCAAATGTTTGTTTACATTTATTAGCATGTTGTTTCCGCTGTAAAAAGTGACGTTTATCCTATCTTTTAGGGTTAAAAAATATTGATGTAGTTAACTGAAGTGGAGTACAGAGTGAATTGATGCCGAAGGCCCTCTTAGTACTGCTTTTTAGGGGAAATAAATTCCCTTTTCAGGTAAAGTTGGTCGCAACTCATGATTCAGTCATACGACATCCATTCATTGTTTACTTTCTTCGAATTAGCAACATATAGCAATGGCGTTCAATTTTGACATCTATGCATTAATAAAATATACGCTTTTCTTCGCAGCCGATAAATAAAAATGCAGCAATGAAATAATATTGTTCTATTCACTATTTTGTTTCATTACTGTTGCTCACACGTTAATTGCTACGCAAAAGCTCAGATGTTCATTTTGATAGCGTTGACCCATCAGAGCGATAAATGGCGAATCTATTCGTAGAGACATTTCATTTTGATGCCCCAGAATGAAATGTACACTAATGAAGCGATGGTGTTCAACGGAAAGACGATTGACAACAAAACATATTAATTTCTTTAGTAAAAACGAAATGAGCATATATAATCGTTTGGTTTTGTAACAAGTACGAAAAAAATAAACAAAACTACAATATTACGACGACCAACTGTAAAATTTTGTTTTCATTTACACAACATTAAAAGGTAATGTTCTTTTTATGTTAAATTTCACACATTGATAATATTTCGATAATTGGGAATCTGCTGTGGTTGCCAAATTTTTGGCGATAATTACTTTATTTTGTTGCTCTTTAGTTTATGTTTGCGAAGGAAGTATATTTCCCTCGCTCATAAATTGGACACAAAGATTTAACGCCAATAGTGAAAGATAACCAGACTTCCAATCACCGAAATCTTCCCTTTTTTGTTTCTAATTTCACACATAAGTTTAAGGGCCATGCTCCACATCGACGTAAAGCAGAAAAATTAGGCAGAAGCGTAAAATGGATTTAATGGTGTTCCTATGGAAAGTACCCGGATTTTCGGTTTCTGCCTTCAGTTTCGGTCGCGTTTTACGCTGATGTGGAGCATGGCCCTAATACTTGAAAGTAAAATAATGGGCCAACTGAAAAAAAGCTGCGAAATAATGTGAGAATTCTTATTAAAAAACTCGCCAAATCAACTTCAAAAGCTCCATTAGCATGTAACATAACAAGTTTAATAAATATATCGAGCCATTATTATCATTGAAATTTAAATTAAAATGCAAAATAAGAGAAAAGAAGACGATGCAAGCTTAAAATTTTAATCTTCGCTTAGGTGGTAAGAAAATACATCGCCAAGTTAAAAAACGTACCTATAACTGAAACGTACATACTACCAAAAATCTCGGTTATTGAAATATTCTCAAAAGCTTTACGGAGAACTTCCATTAAAATGTAAAAAAATCGCCAAATAAATTAATTTGACCATCTAAACTCATCAAAAGTTTTGATGGAACTACCGTTCAAAAATCGCCATTTATCGCTCTGCGGTGCCAGTGTCGTTTCATAGTTAATTAATAATTAGAATCAATTAAAATGAAAAATAATTCACTAACTAATTAAAATAAGCCGTTAAAATGCAGAATAAACCAACAAATCGAACGAGCTATTAAATAATGTTAAAATACACTAAAATAGAATTGAATGCCAAATTGTAAAATGGTCGCCAACAAATTAACTTTTAATTTTGTCTTTTATTTTGTAGAAATGTTAGTTACCATAAAATTCGATAGATGTCGCTGGAAAAGGACGTCCGTTTTTATCCCAAGGATTTTGATCAAATGAAGAAGCCTGTATAAAACGCTATCTAGTGTAGCCTTGCTATAAACATAATGGCTACTTCTGTAAACAATGGCTATGTTATGGATAAACTATAAAAAAAATAATGCAAGCTAAAAAAAAATAGCAAGCTACAAATAATGTTTGAGTAAACAGGAAATGTTATAAGCTTGGTATATTAAAATAAATATATATTTACAGTATCAATCGCACTGAAATTAACCATTTCCAAATATTGCTCGTTAAATAAGTCCCATTATTAGTTTCTATCCTCGTGACAACATTGGTGAGGTGAAAACATCTTATGTACCTAATTTAGAAATTTTTTTTGACTATAAACACTTTCTATTTTCTAACTATTGCCAAAATCATTTTTTTTTTATTTCACCCGTTAGCGATTGTAGGCTCAGATAAATATAAAAATCCTTAGAAGGCAATAAATTCCATACTTACTCCAGAGAAGCCTCGGTTCAAAATTTTCAATATGATTACAATTAGAGCCGCTATATAGACAGGCCGACGCATCAAGATTAAGTTTCACCACTTTGGATCCAATTCCTTAACTTTTACTTTCAATTTTCATTGTTGTGGAGTAGGGTTACCGGAAAAAAGTTTTGGCACATTACTAAGCTTTGCCAAATCCACGTGCCGCTAATAATTGCTCACAGTGAAAAATTACCAAAACGCGATTACTGGCCAGAAAAGACAACCACTCAAACACACAAACACGTGCTGGATCCAAAGTGGTGAAACTTAATCTTGATGCGCCGGCTCGTATATATAGGGGCCTTAATTATAATCAATATTGTTGCTGCATGGCACCAAATTTTTGCAACAATGGGTTGAAAATTTAATCATTTAATGGGGAAATGACATAAAATTAACTGTTTTACATAATAACTTTTTTAAACTAAGCTTTTTAGAAATAAATTATAGCTTATCCTGCTCCCTGTCACTGTAGCTATCTACGGTTAAAAAATGGTTAAAATCGGTCCAGTAGTTTGGAAGATTACCCCGGACATACGTTTTCAAAAGTAGTCTTTTATGTATATAGATTAAAACAATAAATTTATAAATAATTTAAATAAATAAATAAATTAGTTTAAAAAAATCTCCTCCCACTAAAATTTTGATGGCGCAACTTGCGCCATAATCCCCCCCCCCCCCTGTGGGCACCCCTGCAGTGAAGGGAATAAAATGACACAGTTCAAAATTAATCACTGAAAATTCAAAATTCTTTTGACATTACAAGGCTACCTTCGTTTTTTTCAAAATCACATTTCAAGGTCTTAACTTTCTGCAAAAGTACTATATTTTACACAAGATAGAATACCTATATTTAAAAAAAATTAATGAATTTTAAAACTTGCAAAATTCGTTTAATCAACGATACTATTCAGGGTCAATTGTAACATAAATTTCTCTACGAGAAAAAAGCGCCTGGGTTAAAAATTCACTTCTCGAAGTTTCATTTTCACTTCCGGGTTCCCCGAACCAAAAACAACACGTGGCTTAACCGATTGGTGGAGCCCCGAAGAGCACTCCGTTCTTTTGATCCTGACCAGCAGCCGAGCAAGCCCCTGGTCCAGTACCCTAAGAGGTATCGATTCACTTGGAGGAGAGAGCTTTATCAAAGCACAAAACTTGTAGAAGATTGCACATTCATGTTTCAAGGTTACACGTAACACCTCTTTCAATGCAAAAATAGGTCAACATCAAGCAGGGCAGTTTCAGAAACAAATTACTTTTTGCAACATTTTTAAGGTTTCCACATAAAAAGCTAGTATTACATAGAAAAAAAAAACTTTCTTTTTTTACTGCAAATTCTCAAAGTTTGTAACAAGGGGCTCCCCAATCTTAAATTTTTGGCAAAGTGGAAATTCTCAATTTACTGAATAAAATTTTTAATTTAATCGGATGATAAAAACCGAACATGCACGCGCACCATAATTGAACCGTTTATTTCAAAAACCAGTCAACAGACAAATTTGTTGTTTTGAGAAAAACGAAAAAAACTGTTTAACAACCTACTGCTTTTTATTTAGGTGTTGATTTCTTTTTCGGCTTAAAGTAGACCTCATTTGGATACTTTACCGACAAAAAAATATTTTCTTACGTCTTATCTTCAGTACAAAAAAAATTATTAAAACTTTTGTAGTTGACTGCTTTTTGCAATAAACTAATCGTTCACGCGTATTTTCAGAGCTTTGCTCTCAATTTTTGTAACATCTTGTAGTCAAAATGAGAATGTTAGGGAAAAACATTATATTTTGATTTATCACCTACTAATTACATTATTATATAAGGTATTTTTTGTCATATTTTGGTAATGGAGAGATAGCTATTCGTTATCGTAAACCATTTCGACTATGTTTTCACTATTAGTAGTTGGCCAATTCAAAATGCTGGTGTAGAAATTTTCATATCCAATTAGATATTGTTTGAGATTGTTTAGATCTTGAATTTTCTTTACATTAATAGGAACCTATAATGATAACGACAGAATAAAAAAGTTAAACTAAAATATGAAACGAGAGTTGATAAGGTTGAGCATAAGATGTAAGTTTATATCAAGGAAAAAGAAATTCTCACCTTTCCTGAAGGATATGCCCTTTCAGTAGGCAATTCTGGGATATTTTGTTTTTTTAGAAGTGAAAATGTAGACTCAACGAATCCATCAATATGTGGCTTTACCACCACTCTCCCATGACTTCTGTTATTGTAAATGAACTGCTTATAAGTTGATATTTTGAAAATATCTTTTTCATCCTTAGGAATACCTCTTCCTGAGGTTTCATCTGAGTGGGTTATTTTTTTATAATACCATGGCCACCACGTTTTGAAATTAAAAATATCTTTCGGTGTAACTCTATGGATGGTAAAACTACTTGTTTTACTAGCCTTTAAAATAAGTTCACTATACTCATCTGGAGTATAAATTCTATCAACCCTTCTTATGACTCTTTTTATAGATCCAAAGTCTCTGTCACATGGGGAGAATGAATGTCCACGAACAGGAAAGTTGTGAATGATTTCATCAAAACGTCCTTTGTCACAAAGATTCATTAGAAATCTTACAACCGTATGGTTTTTATTTTGGCCTGATGGTCCGTCACTAAAAAGGATGAGCTTTTTTACAGTTACAGGTATCTCGGTTTGTATGTAGTGTAGTAAAAAACTACATACCTCATTTGGGCTTTTATTACCTTCTCCTTCATGATAAAGGTAAATTTTTGATTTACTACTTTTTAAATCATGAATACTGAAAACGTTTACCCATAGTTGTCTCATATAAAAAATTTCCTGGACAGGAATATTCGGGAGAGGCAAGTTTTGCATGTAATCAAAGCATAGGGCTGCAGTTTCATTATCCTCATTCTTGGATGCTTCTTTTAAATTAGCATAAAATTTTGTAGCCCTTCTTTTATGTACCATTAGCTCTGCAGCTACCTCACGTTTAGTGTAGTCGTCTAGAGTTTGGTCTTTTAGTTTTGCCTTTAGGCTATCGCATTGACTACAAACATCTACTTGCGGTCTACCGAAGGAGTACCCAAAGTTTTCACGAAAATATAAATAATAGAAGTTATACTTGACAACATCTTTTAGATTAGGATGGTCATTAATGAATAATTCATGCATTTTTGTAATATTTAAACTAGGGGTGCGACATCGAAGGCAAAACATCGATGTTTACAAAACATCGATGTTAGAAATTACAGCATCGATGGTATCGATACATCGACCAAAAAACATCGATGTTCTCAAACATCGATGTTTTAAAACATCGATCTTTTTACAAATATATAGCGTACATTTTTGAATATACTATACTACAGACACACGAAAATCTCTAACAAATGTTTTCAAGAGGGTCAGAGAATTCTTTTGACATTGCGTTAAGGCGTTAAATAAAACTATTATTTCAAAAATGTCATTGTAAAGCCAGTAATAAATTTTATAAATATATATATTTATTAATTTAAGCAATACAAAGAATAAGTACTCGACGAATATATTGAAAGTACTGAATTTTGAGTCCTTAATACAAATGAATAGGAATAATTTCGCAACATGTATTGATTTGACCCTTGAATAGTATAAAAACTGATAATAAAACATGCAAAGATTAAACAAACTAGTTATAGAAAAAGGAAATATTTTCTATTTGAAAAACACTGAAAATTAATCTACCTCGAAAATGAATCCAAGAAAAATATGTATCATAGCACTTACCGTCAGTTCAATGATGAGAAAGAATTATTTTGATTATATGAAACGCAATTTTTTTCCAAACAATGAACAATTATTGTTAGGAGCTAGAAATGTGAATTTACGTATGAGTGAAATTACGTACAACACCGCATTTTGCAAGTCAACTGCAAAAAAGAAACAAAACAGGCCAGAGCAAGTTTTCCTGTCGCCGTTAATGTTTATGATGTGTCAAGAAAAAATCCCTCTGTTTATTTTAAATGAATCGTTTATTTCGAAAAGGTAACATCTCTATTTTGATCTCCTCTGTCTCTTTAGAAAATTAAACAGCGCACGGTTATATTTTTGAATGTCATAATCAATGGTTATTTGGTAAATTATTGCAGTAATTGTGTACTTAACTAAAGGCATTTTTTCATTGATTATGACATTCAAAAATATAACCGTGCGCTGTTTAATTTTCTAAAGAGACATAGGAGATCAAAATAGAGATGTTAATTTTTCGAAATAAACGATTCAAATGCATTTATTATTCGGTTAAAGCGGTATAGTATTGGGAAATTCCAGACACACCGGCAGCAGCAGATTTACTTTTCTTTCTTTTTCGATGCTATTTTTCCAGACATTGTGGATTTAATACGTAAATGAGCTTAATTCGCATGGTTAGATCACACGAAGTCAGGAAAATGGGGTTCGCCCCAGATCTGCCTAATATTATAGTTAAAGTTAGATCACAGAAGCTCAGCTGTAGCACTTTTCAAATGTAGACGAATTTTTGCCTGTTTGACGGGAATTCAGACTATTTACGTGTGAAAATGAGATTCAATAAATGATAACTAAAAGGCTCCTGCATTTTTTTGTCAGACATTAATTCCGGGTGCATATCGTATGTGTTAGGGTTACGACATTGGAGATGATGTTTCCGAAATTGAATGTTGTTGGGTCTATTTTTTTAAGTCAATGGTTTTTTCATTTTAAAGATTACTAGGTGACCCGTGCGGAATTCCGCAAAAAAAAAAAAAAAAACTCTAAACTTAAAATTTAATACAATTTTTATTGGCTTCATTATCTGCCCGAAATTGCAGCGCAGTGTCGAAATCTATGAAGAAAAGTCCAGCGTAAGTTGGTGTAGTCCCTGCCGGAGGTTGCAAGTTCCCGATCATATGGTACACTTGACCATGTAGTTTAAAACAATATGGACCTATGCCAGGAATGTTAACTGAGTCCACTTTGACTGAAGCGAAGGCCAAAGCATTGTTGAATTGTCTAATATTGTCTAGGTAGTAGATACCTTCCTGTTAGTCTGCCTGTTGATACCCTGTTCCTTGGCATTGTAAAATCTTGTACGTTTGCACAATATCGCCATCAACTGCCGTCGTTCTGACAACTTTTCAAAGAGATCAAAGACACGTTCACTTTTACAACTACTACAAAAGTGATACCCTATATTAAAATCAAATACCCAAGGCTACTACTAAACTAAATACTAACGTTATCGCAAAACTGCCATAGTATTTTGAAACAATAAAAGTTACAATTAAGGTTTTCCGAGCTAAGCCTTGGCTTGAAATGTCGCATTTTAAATTGATTTGAACAAATGGTAACGATTTTAACTAGAGATGGAACGAAGCTTCGGCCGAGCCGAAGCTTCGGCCATTTTGCCGAAGCTTCGGTCTGGCCGAAGCATGAGTTGTGATTCGGCCGCTTCGGCCTGAAATTTATGCAGCAAATTTTCTGTTACAATTATTATCATATAAGATAGTCTTTTCAACTCAAAATTCTTCCTCATGATAAAGCATAATAGAAATTTATATTTAATTAAAAATTTGTGCGTATTGAACATTTGAAGCCAGAATGCATTCAATAATTAATAAAATATTTATTAACGATATGTTCGTTTAAATATTACATTTCATTATATTTGTTCAAGAAAACTTTAGTTTTAAAATAAAAGCTATATAAATATACTGCATTGAGTATTTTTCAATGATTTCTAGCTTTGAAACTTTGAACAATGGTAATGGTTCTTATGTGTACAAGGGCAGATGTGCAACTATTATGCATCCTGAATTACTTTCTTTTAAAAGTTTATATTTTTTGAAATTTATAGGTACACAATTTCAGTTTTTTTAAAGAGATGCATTAATCTATCAACATATATTAACTTATTATGTATTTCATTGATCAAGATTCTAAACAACAAAATCAGGATATAGTAAAACAAATAAGTAATAGTTAATACATAACTTAAAGCTACATCTTATTTATTTATTTTTGTATAAATCAAAATATGAGGAAGGGGTCCAGTCCATTAGTAGCACACATCCACCCAAGATCCGCATTTTAAGTATTTATAATTAAAAAAGAATAAATTCTGATTAGTTGATTAACTTTAAAAAAAGATTCGTCGTTTATTCTTGAATTAATAGAATAATATCTGCTCATTTGTCACACAACTTAGAATTATGATGCAAAAAAAAAACAATGTCTCGGCATTTTTAGGCAGAATCCTGCTTCTTTTCTTCTCGTATACATTACCAGCTTCGGAAAATGTTTTTTCACTGTATACACTGCTACCTGGAGCAGATAAGTAGCGTTTGGCCAATTCTGATAATCCTGGAAAAAATGTTTTATTTTCCATCCACCAATTCAGTAGGCAATTTTTCCTATTTAAGAGTGGCTTGTTCATGTACAGTTCTAGCTCTTTTTATTTAGGCAACGAAAGTTCTATTGCTTGTGATTCATTGCTTGTAATTTCCAAAACTCAACCTTGGAATGAATAGTTTCTTTGAACTTGTAACATTATTAAATAATCCTCTTAAAATAAATACCAAATGGAAGCCAAGTAAAAAAGAATGCATGATACTATTTTTTCGAATTCACCAAAAACTGAAGCATTTTGCATTAAGAATATTAAGATATTTATAATATATAACACAACGTAAATAGTAGTAGATTGGGTAGTTCTATGGTATAATACATGATCATATCAGTTGTTTTATTATAAAACATCAACTGAACTGCAGACTGAGCTTTTCATGTTTCAAGTAGAGCTTCCTACTACTAAATTGCAATACAAAAATAGTAATGTCGTCTTTTCTTGTACTAGCAGTACAAAGCAAAACAAAACAAGAAAACTTTTAATAAGTGAAATTAATTTAAGAATGACTCAGTAAGCTGAAAATGTTGCGTAATACTAAGAACATTAAAATAAAAACAACCAAAATGAAAATAAACTTTAATGAAATCAATTTAAGAATGCTACAGTAAGCTGAAAATATTGTGCAACTCTAAGAATTAAGAATATTAAAATATATGGAGAAAAGTATAAAACTCTACGCATTTATTATGCATTTAATCCAAAAACTTCAATATGTGCGCCAGCCGAAGCTTCGGTATTCGGCGCTTCGGCCAAATGCCGCTTCGTTCCATCTCTAATTTTAACAGTTGAGCAAAAAATTTAACTTTTTCAAACTTCAATCGCTTATAAGTCGCTTAAACGTGGATTTTCGAGATGCTCGTTACGCGGCGCTAGCGGAGAAACGTTCTAAAGAACGCATTTTTTTTAATCTTTCGAATGAAATCAAAATGGAGACGATACGACAATTATTTCTCTAGATAGAGTCAATTTTGTGCCCAAAAATTGAAGTTCGAATAAAAAACGAACCGACACTTTTTAGAGGGTGGGTCTAATTTTCGTCAATAGCCCGCGGGATGAGCTTCCAAATCATAAATTTTCATGCAATTCGATAAAGAAATGAGCGAGTTTCGACCGGGTATAGGATTCGGCTTAGAGAAATAATATATGGAGATGTTTTTCCATCGATGTCACTTCTCTGTGAGAAATTTTATTACATTTTTAAATCAAAATGAAAAAACATCGACATCGGAAAAAACATCGAACCCAAAACATCGATGTTTTAAAAACATCGACACCAAAGCATCGATGCTAAAAACATCGATGTTTTAACAAAAACATCGATGTTTCCAAAACATCGACATCGATGTCGCAGCCCTAGTTGAAATGTTCATTTTGGGGAAATTCAGACCCTTTTTTGGACCGTCCTTTTAAAAGGACTTTAGGCATTAATGGGTTAAAATAAAGTGTTAAAAACCCTGAAAACTACTTACCTTGAAAAGCGGTAAAAAGGCATCGTAAGCATTTCTCACACCAATTATGAACTGTCAAACTATCTTAACTGCGGGCTAGAAATTCCAAATAAAAGAGTGTACGAGAAACCGATAAAACCTTGGGGTGTTTCGCAAAGCCAACATCAAAGTTCAAATATAATTAAGATAGAAGAATAGATACTGTACAAGACGTTAGAATTTAGAAAGAAAGAGGAAAGAAACATACATGCACAAATAATCAGTAGCGATTTACAAATAAACAGATTCGAGCATCACATCAACTTGATGGCAGCGAAACCAGTGGTGGTTCCATAGTTTCGTGATAGGAAAAAAGGCGGCCCCAAATTTGTAAATTTGCCACTGATGCAGGGACGTTATTTGAAGTTTTTTCAGGGGGTGGGGGGGGCAAAGGGTAAAAACACAATACAATTTCATCAGAAAATAATAAAAACCACGCCCACTTATATGTAAATACATTGATTTCTCTAAGTCAGGGGGGGGGGCAAATGACCCCCCTGCCCCCCTAAATGACGGGCCTGCACTGACGAGTGAGATGAGAATACGGAAAAAGCAAACAATTATTTTTTCTGACAGTGCTGTAGTTGCTGGGAGGGAGGGGCAGGAGCGCCCCGATGCGAGGTCACTGTGACCTCCCAATAATTTCCGTATTCGGCACATTTTGCTGACGATTCGGCAATTTGAAGACAATATCGTAACATTGAGATTATTTGTTCTTTTTTTTAGAATTATTTTTTAAAAGATGCCTGTGTCTTCTCACTAAATGTTATGCATTGTACGACACGTGTGCATGCAGGGGTGCCCACGGGGGGTGGGGTGGGGGATTATGGCGCAAGTTGCGCCATCAAAATTTGGGGGGGGGGGGATTTTTTTAAACTAATTTATTTTTTGTATAATTTTTTTATTTATATAATTTTTTTATCAATTATTTTTTTTAATTAAATTTTTTACTGATTATTTTAAATTAGTCATTAATTTATATTTTAATTTAAATTATTTTATTATTATTTATTTATTTATTTATTTGCGTGTGTGTGCGCGCTTGGAATGTCTGGAAAGAAAAAAAAAAACGATTATATTCCGTACATAATTAGTACTTTAAAAAAATAAATATAGAAAAAATATAATAGTTATAATTTTAAAAAATAAATAAATAACGTTTAAAAAATTAATTAATAATATTTACAAAAATATAAAAAAATAAATAAAATAAAAAAGAGGGTTGTGAAAATTTTTTTTTTTTTTGGGGGGGGGCACCCCTGTGTGCATGATTGTATTTTATCATTCGGTAAAATTGGAACTTCATTCGGCAAATTGATAATTTTGCCCCTGGGGAGGTGGGATTGCAACGCAAAAAGGTTACGGATACAACTTTTACATATGATTTTTTTAGAATTGTACTCAATTTCAGGCATGCCTATGTTCTAGTACACCAGGGTGGGAAAAAAAAAAGCAGTTGCTTTTACTGTCAACAGTTCCCCCACCCAAAGATGTAAAACACCAGGGCACTAATTTTTAAGGGAAAATAACCAAAAAGGGTTATTCAGTTGGGTATTTACATTCCCAAGTGCCCTATTTACACAAAATGCTCTCATTTGTGGATAATATGATATTGAACGCAAATATAGAATATCTTGAGGGTAAAGAAAAGTTCAACATTGGAACCTTTTTTGACAATTTTTTCTTTTAACTTCATAAACTTTAGTCAGTTTTCCTCCCTCTTCCAGCCCTGATAAAAACGTAATGGTGCTATCGGGCTGTCCATAAATGATGCCGCACTTTTTAAGATTTTTGACACCCCTCCTGTCACAAAGTGTCATATTTCATCTTACTCCCCCCCCCCTCTTTGTCATACGTCACACTTTTTTTTAATAACATGTCCAATAAAAAATGCGTGATATCACACTTCTAGTTACTCCCCACCCCCCTGCCACAAACTCACAATTTTGCGAACCTCCCCCCCCTCAAAGCATGACGTCATTTGAAGACTATTTTTGACTGTTAAACTGAGTATTAATAATCACTGACACAGTCGCCAAAAAATTGGAGTAAGAGAGAAAAAAAAAAGAAAAAAAGGAAGAAAGCAAACGGAAGTAGGGAGGTAGCAAAACGGACAATACCGAACTTCCAATATTGACACACGAAAACTGAAAGTAAAATTCTAGTATATAACCCGAACATTACCTCTGCAAGCATCAAAAAGTTCACCCATACAATTTTCACCCAAAATTACGTTAAAACATAGCACCAAAGTGAAAATATTGCCGACCGGGAAAAATGTAGGGAACATTTTCTAATCAAGACATAAGAAGCTTTTAGCCCAGACGCTACACCCCCCTTCCCCAAACCCTATCCATTTGCAGTTCTAAGTTCAATTATTATTTCCTTTTTATTCAAGTCATGAACAGGGGAAAAAGTCCTGACTCTGCATTTTCAGAGAAATCTATAATCTCCCCAAAAACAACAGTGTTGTAAAAAAATCCCCCGCCAAGAAAACCTTAAATACTCAGTAGGGTGGTCACAAAAAATCAATTTTCGAATTTCTTTTGCGGCACCCCCCTAAAATGTGCCAATGGGCTAGAAAATGAGATTTGCAAAGTTTTAGCTTAATCGAATAATATTAACACGTGCCGCAAAGAGGGTAAAGTTAAGAAAAACAGCGATTTTTAGCCAAAAATTGTAGTTTTTACTCTGTAAAACCAAAACTACTGATCCTAGAAGCTTTATTTTGGTCTCATTTTGTAGGAAATTTTATTTTCTTTAAGTCTAAACTTATTTAAAGTTTTGAAAAAAATGATTAAATATTTTTCAGAATTTTCACAAGTCAGGCTGCAACGCAAATCCTCGAAATTGCAAGTAACATGGGGAATTTTTTTTTTCTTTGACTAATCTTTTGAGGAACCCCCCTAAAATGTGCCAATAAACTAGAAAATGAGATTTGAAAAGTTTTGGCTTAATCGGATAATATTAACACGTGCCTCAAAGTGGGTAAAGTTACGAAAAACAGTGAATTTTTAGCCAAAAGTCGTAGTTTTTCCTCTGTAAAACCAAAACTACTTATCTTAGAAACTTTATTTTGGTCTCATTTGGTAGGAAATTTCATTCTCGTTAAGTGCTATCCCATTCATTTTTGCTATCATGTCCAAAGTATTTATTTGGCATTTTTCACGTTAAATCGTAGAGCATATCAAAAATAAGAAATTTTCATGCAAAAACCTAAAAGCATTACAATATTCAATTACATTTATTTGCTTATTGTTGGATTTACTTTGTCAATTAAAAAAGGGGTATTTTCGCGGTGCTTTAGAAATAAATGAAACAACTTAACCCCTTAATTCCTCTATCTTAACGCAGAAATTTGTTTTACTTTGTCTATTAAAAAAGGGGGCATTTTCGCGGGACTTTAGAAATAAATGAAACAAATTTCTGTGTTAAGATAGAGGAATTAAGGGGTTAAGTTGTTTCATTTATTTCTAAAGTACCGCGAAAATACCTCTTTTTTAATTGACAAAGTAAATCCAACGATAAGCAAATAAATTTAATTGAATATTGTAATGCTTTAAGGTTTTTGCATGAAAATTTCTTATTTTTGATATACTCTACGATTTAACCTGAAAAATACCAAATAAATACTTTGGACATGATAGCAAAAATGAATGGGATAGCACTTAACGAGAATGAAATTTCCTACAAAATGAGGCCGAAATAAAGTTTCTAAGATAAGTAGTTTTGGTTTTACAGAGGAAAAACAACGATTTTTGGCTAAAAATTCACTGTTTTTCGTAACTTTACCCACTTTGAGGCACGTGTTAATATTATCCGATTAAGCTAAAACTTTTCAAATCTCATTTTCTAGTCTATTGGCACATTTTAGGGGGGTGCCGCAAAAGATTAGTTGAAAAAAAAATTTCCCCATGTTACTTGCAATTTCGAGGATTTGCGTTGCAGCCTGACTTGTGAAAATTCTGAAAAATATTTAATCATTTTTTTCAAAACTTTAAATAAGTTTAGACTTAAAGAAAATAAAATTTCCTACAAAATGAGACCAAAATAAAGCTTCTAGGATCAGTAGCTTTGGTTTTACAGAGTAAAAACTACAATTTTTGGCTAAAAATCGTTGTTTTTCTTAACTTTACCCTCTTTGCGGCACGTGTTAATATTATCCGATTAAGCTAAAACTTTGCAAATCTCATTTTCTAGCCCATTGGCACATTTTAGGGGGGTGCCGCAAAAGATTAGCTGAAAATTTTTTTCCCCATGTTACTTGTGACCACCCTAGTGGACATCCCGCAGTGCAAATTAACTATCATCAGCAAAGAATTTTAGGCTTATCACATTGAAAGCAATTGCTTATTTTATTTCTGAAAGGCTTGTAACAGAGGGAACAGTTTGAAACATACAAAATCTAGGAACCAAGAAAAATAAGTGTTTTTCCAAGATTTTTTTGTTTACATACATAAAAATCAGCAGAAAGTATGTCAGAAGCATTTTTTTGCGCTGTGCATTGCAAATGATTTTGTTGTTGCATTTCAGCTTAATCTTAAATTGCATTTTAAGTCCTAGCAATTTGAAGCAGGGGCAGATCATTTTTTCCTTCTTTTGCCAAAGAATTTTTTTTTTTTTTGAATCCTTTATAAATTGCTTATGCCTAAATAAGTAATACTTGGTTACACACAATTAGATGGAGAATAAATAAAAAAATACAATTAATTGGTGGTAAATATTAAAATTAATTACCAAAATTCTGAAGTATCGGGACTGATTTGTACCATTTTCGCCTAGATTGTACCATTTGAAATGACCGATACATTATTATTATTAATTAAAATTATTCTAAACCAGGGTGTCAATGATTTGATTCAATTGATTTAAATCAGTGATTTAAATCGCGATTTAAATCAATTGATTTTTTTTAAAAAATCAATGATTTACTTACTGACAATGATCACTTTTTATTTTAATCCTTAAAATTCTCTTGGACAATCCCAATTTCATTATTTTTACCATTTTCTTTTAGAGCTTTGATTTCCATCTAATAAATGAAAAAGTAATCCTACTCATCTCCCCCTCCACAGATGCTGGAAGGTTGCAGTCCAAATAATATGTATGCACAAATAGTTCTATTTGTTGTCTAATATGTGAAATAAAGAAAATACATGCAGGGGCAGGGCAGGTGTTGCAAAGAGTGAATTGAAGGGGGATTGACATGATAGAATGTGTGTGATATACTTTCAGTGAAAAGAAAAAAAAACAACCACAGAAGATGAATTTTCTATGCCTTGCATTAGCAACTGGGGGGGGGGGGGCAGTCTTTATTAGTGCCTGAAATGGAACATATTCCAGCTTTCCAAAACAAAAGCAAAATTAAGAGGGGGGGGGGGGCTGAATGAAATGAGGATTGGGTTGATCTTCCTACCACATTTGATTTTTTCCTAGCTAGTAGACAGGATTATTTTCAGATTGGCTCCTAACACTTTTTTCTGGGTTTCTTACTGGTGAAGCTTTACTTCAAAGGTGTTTTTGTATTTTTAAAAACTTGAAGGTAAATTGTTCATAAATAAAAATTAATTAATAACTGAAATTTCTAATTTAAAAAAAAAAAAAATAAAAAAAAATCTGATTTAAATAAAAAAAATCCGATTTTTTTTATTAAAAAAAAAATCATTGATTTTTTTACACCCTGTTCTAAACATGTTCACTTTAAAAATAAATTAATAAACTTATATCTAAATAATTAACTTAAAGTTTTACTTAAATTCCAAAAAACAAACTACTTTCTAAAGATGCAAATTAACATCTTAAATTCGGTCGAGTCTCAATAGCTCATAAGTCCCAAGGGACCAGCTAAAAGCTTAGAACTATTGATAGTTCGAGTTACAAGCAGTTCCTACCGTCTTTTCAAGAATTTGGGACCAAATGAAAACTTTGAAATAAAGGTATATTTGAGTTTATAAAGTTTCGAGTTATCGATACAAATTTTGGACGGGGTTTGAACCCCAAAAACCCACCCCTTAAATACGGTCCTGATTTTAGATTGTTAATTTGTGTTAACATCAATCTCATGCAAACGCTGTGCTGGATAAGTGTTGAATGTTTATTGATGTACCTGCAAGCTTTCTCAAACAAGTCCATCATAGCAGTCTTGAAAGCAGGCTTCAGTTAATCAATTAAAATCTTTCTCTTCTATGTTTTCCATACCCTGGGGTTATGAAGCTAGGAGTATTAAAGCAACACTGTTGTTATGGAACACATTTAATTTTGCAATTTATTATGCTATTCCACCGTCACATACGGGACAAATCAGAGGCAGTTAGAAAGATAGGCAGTTTCACTATTTAAGGTCAGGTGGGGGAAAGTGAGGCTATTTTAAAAAACAACCATTTTCTCTTTAAAAATAGAATTTTTTTGTTAATTCTTTTTTAAAGCCATAAATTGAGATCATAGCAAATATTTTTATGTCAGTTTTAGAACACTCTAGGCAAGTTAAATATTTACAAAGCGCTTCTTTACGCTCATTGTATGTGACATGTAAGAATTAGCTGTTTAAGAACTTTCCTCTAGAATAATTATTCATTGTCAAATGTTATTAAATTTAGTATAGACTTTCAATAGAAGATCTAAGGATCAGCTTTACATAAAGACATAAAACAAAATTGAATCGTTTATTTCGAAAAGGTAACATCTCTATTTTGATCTCCTCTGTCTCTTTAGAAAATTAAACAGCGCACGGTTATATTTTTGAATGTCATAATCAATGAAAAAATGCCTTATAGTTAAGTACACAATTACTGCAATAATTTACCAAATAACCATTGATTATGACATTCAAAAATATAACCGTGCGCTGTTTAATTTTCTAAAGAGACAGAGGAGATCAAAATAGAGATGTTACCTTTTCGAAATAAACGATTCAATTTATAATACGATTTGTTAAGAGGTGTTTTCTGAGGTGGGGTATATGGCTAAATTTTCCTAAGTGCTTACGATGACGTTACATATTTAGTAAATTGGTGCTATTTTTATGATTCTATGTGCTTATTTTTTATTATTTCACTAAAATTGGCTTTTATTCAGTTAATTTTCATACAAAACTTTACTTTCTTGCTGACAAGATACCGCCAAGTTGGCATCACTTTTGGCGGCTTATTTTTGTTGCCAAATTTGGCGAAAAATCACCAAGAGTAGCCAAGCTTAGCGACATTTGGCGCATTTTCGAACACAATAGAAAGTTAAAGATTGTTCCAAAATGTTTCAGTGTTGTGAATAGTAGAAAAGCGCGCACACACACGCAAATAAATAAGTAAATAAATAATAATAATAAAGAAATAACTTACATTAAAATATAAATTAATGAATAATTTAAATTTAAAATAATCAGTAAGTAATTTAATTAAAAAATTAATTAATAAAAAGTATATAAATAAATAAATTGTATAAATAAATAAGTTAGTAAAAAAAATCCCCCCCAAAAATGGCGCAACTTGAGCCATAATCCCCCCCTGTGGGCACCCCTGATCCGGTAATTTTTGGAGCCTTCTTTGAAGTTTAATTAAAGGGGATTAGTGTGTACGCACACGAATATGCTAATTTTGCAAAGAAAATAATAATAATAATAATAATAATAAAATAAAAACGGCACACTTCCTCCTGTGATGCTCCTACAAGCTATAAATCGCTAGTCAAATGTTGCACTTTTTGCTGTTTTCTTTAAAAGAAATTAACAACTAATAAGTCATTTGCTTTAATAGTTATGCTTGTTTGTTTTATCATATGCAAATCAAAATGGCTTGTGGCAACGTTTCTATCATGGGACGCGGGAGCGTCCCGCCCCGCCAAGAAAACTAAATACAAGCCGCCAAGAAATTTCCGTTGCCAAGAAAAATGTAAAAGAGCGACTAAGGACTGTTTACGCGAGTAACCAAACCGGGGTTTTCACCCCTCTGTATCTCAGCCCCATAAAGGTCCCTAGAGTTGATTTTTGGTATACTCAATCTCCAGCGGCCCCTGACGGCACATACTAAAGCAAAACATCCAGGACCCTCAGGGGGAGGGGTGATAAATGTTATAAAATCGCTATTTTTCGCACTTTTTAAAAATTGTTTGACAGGGGTCCAGACTAAACGGTAACTCGGATTGAGCTCTCATTTTGCACCCACATTTATTTTGTCCCAAAGCTCGGCATAGGGGGTTTTTCGACCCCCCACCCACTCCCCCCTCGTTTTTATTTTTCGTATCTTTTCCCCCCGGGGGTCTTTAGTGTTGATTTTTGGTATGAATCTTCTCGATGAGACATTGAGGACGTTTTCCCAAAATTTACGCCCCGGGGTCATCGCAGGCCGGAGTTATTAATGCTTAAAATTGGCCCGATTTTTATCTACTAGCTCTGTTCAACATCTGAGCATTTATGTTGTCATTGTTGGGCGACGAGGAAAGAAAACTCAATGATTTATAATTTCATCTGTTGCCAGTTTCTATTTGTTAACAAATAAAATATTTGTAATTGATTTTATTGCATAAGGCTTTGAAAAGGGATCTTCAATTTAGTTCATTTTAATATGAGATCGGCAGTAAGGGTTGGGGTTTTTTTTTAAACTTTTAATTTAATCGTAGTATTGTTAGCAACTAGCTTTGTTTTGCGTCGGTTCGGGTGGTACATTGTGATTGATTTCAAATTTATCCTAGACTGAAGAAGATCCTTGAAGTTTTGCACCAAATGCATGCCGCCAAGAAAACCACATATGTCGGACCACCAAGAAAAATGTTGAATGGAAAAAAAAACATGCCAAGTAAATTTTGAAGAGAAAGAAAAAAAAAAACAGGCAAGGAAATAATTTTTATGCAAAAAACATGTGATATCTCCCCAAAAACAACAGTGTTGTAAAAAAATCCCCCGCCAAGAAAACCTTAAATACTCAGCCTTAAAAAGTTATGATATCGAGTTTTCCCGCCAAGTTTGTGCCAAACTACAACTAACCTGTATGGATAGTTCTTTTTAATTGTTTTCAGTCCTGCCATGCGGGAAGTTTTTACTCATTAAGCAACCACCTCACAAGACAAAGCTTCCCGCCTGGCAAAACTGAAAACAATTTAAAAGAACTATCCATACAGGTTAGTTGTAGTTTGGCACAAACTTGGCGGGAAAACTCGATATCATAACTTTTTAAGGCTGAGTAATGTCCATTCTGTTACAGTCGCATTAATGGTGAAAAAAATATTTTTTCTTGAAATTGCAGACAGAATTCTTTTCGATTGGAAATATATTTTTCAAACCTCTTTTGTCTTCTCTGTTACACAAAGTGGTCAAACTATTCAAAAACCTTAATGAATGACTCATACACAAGCCATTTACACTTATTATGCACAAATAAACAGAGAATAATTTTTAAAACAGCAATTAGTTGGCGAAAATTACTTCATTTGATAAATTTAACTTGACAATTTCAGACATAATTTGTACCATTCTGGCTGGAATAACCCATAAATATAACATTTGCATCTGAGAATGTATCCTCATTTTTTCAAATGAAGTGGAATTTCGAGGTGATTGTTTAAGAATTAGTTTATTAATTTGTTTTTTAAAAAGTGAATGCATTTAGCATGACTCTTAATGTATTTAAAATGATAATTTGCTACTTTTAGGAATGTGTATCTTAATTTTTTGGAACTAAAGTAAAATTTCAAGTTGATTATTTAAGTATAAGTTTACTCATTTGTTTTTTAAAAAGTGATTGACTTTAGAATAACTCTTAAAAATATATTTAAGCTGCTGATTTGAATCTTCAGAAAATATGTGTACCTTTGTTTTTTGGAGTTATATAAAATTTTTAATTGATTATTTGAGGATAAGTTTTTATTATTATTATTATTTTCTAACACACTGTTCTCTGTTTTAATATTTTCTTCTTTAACTTATATGTTAGAAAAATGACATGCGTATCATTCTTAAAAAAAAAAGAATTTCAAAGCAAAATTTTGCTTTACATTATTGCAAAATTAGAAATAAGAAAATGTGTTACTTTGAAATGAAGTTTAAATTCATAAAATTCTAATAATATATGTATTAACTTAAAAAAAAGTTTATTTGAGCTTAATTTTTTTTCTTTTTTCTTTCTTTTTTTGTAAATCAAGTATCGTGTATATACTATTGGTGAAATATTTAATAACTGTATCATTTATGTAGAAACTCATTGAAATGATATTGAAACAGAAAAGCTTTAAAATTTTAACTAAGAATAATTAAAAGTTTAACCTTTGAGTACATACAGAAATATTTAATTCTAACTTTCAAAGTTTTGTCTCTTTTGATAAAAATACATAATTTAGAAAGAAATCACAATATGCTAGTGTTTCCATTTCATATGTAGCGCTACTTTTGTACAATAAAATAGAGGCTCTAAAAAGTAATTTGAATGTACAGGGTGGTTATTAACATGAGGTGTTTAGAGCCCTTTAGCGCGCAAAGTATTGGGCGAAATATTGTCAAATTTAATGGGCGCACATATTAGACCATGGGATTTTGATTTCTGAAATAATAAAAAAAAAGTTTAAAAAATCCACACCAGGCGAAAATTTGGCGCTGTAACAGTGTATTACACTAAATGTCTCGAATTAAGTTTGAAAAATGCCGTACAAAGCAATTTTGCGAAGAAAAAATGATTGTTATTTGAAAATGAGGTTTAATATGATCGCCGTAAAATTTCCGGTATGGCCCCCAAGGTCGCCCGATCTCAATCCATGTGGTTTTTAATTATGGAGATAGCTGAAAGGTGTTGTGTATCAAAGACATGTTTCTCACATAGCAAGTTTAAAAGATATTGCATTGAAGTACTGGGGGAAACATTGCCAAATTTCATGGGCACACATATTAGGCTATGGGGTTTTCGATTTCTGAAATAAAAAAAAAAAAATGGTTTAAAAATGACAACCAGGACTCGGATTGTCGAAGAATTAATTGCTACTGACAAAATATGCATCTAGTTATTGCAAAAATGGCTTTTTTTTATCACAAATGTAGTTCAATATGATCACAATTGTGAAGTTGCAAGAACTGGATACAATGCACAACATTTTCCACCGCAGCTCGTAACATATCAGAATTGATTTCTCTGACTTTTAAAGTTACAATATCTTTTAAACTTATTATATCAGAAACATGTCTTTGATACGCAACACTTTTCAGCTATCCCTATAAGCGAAAATCACATGGATTGAGAACGGGGGACCTTGGGGGGGGGGGGGGGGCATACCGGAAATTCTACGGCGATCATAATAAACCTCATTTGGAAATAACAATATTTTTTTCTTTGCGAAATTGCTTTGTACGGCATTTTTACTTCCTTTTACGTAGCAAAGGAAGTATTGTGATCACGGAAAAAATTACACTCAAATTTCGGTCTAAATTTTGACTTTGCTCACCTCCGAATGAATGAATGTCACGTAGTTTTTTCGACCTATCAGCACGTGCATATGTACCTAACAACATACAAACAGCCGAAAAATCAATTTCGACCACCCCCGCGTAAATTACGACGAGTTTTCTCGTGACGTCTGTGTGTACGTATGTGCGTATGTATGTCGCATAACTCAAAAACTATATGCCGTAGAAACTTCTAGCTTGGTAGGTAGGCTCTGAGGGGGGTCTAGTTGTGCACCTCCCCTTGTGATTGCATTCGAATGTTCCCAAGGGTTTTTTTACCCCCTTTTTTGGGTAAAACTGTTAATTTCAACGCAGTCTTCTGTGATATGAAGAGGCGCTACCACTTGGCGACATGTCGGCAAGCTTTTGGCGCCAAGTGTTTCACGCCAACTTGGCGACATATCGCCAAGTTGGTGACAAATTTGGCAAAAACATTATTTTTGAAAGAAATTTACACGTAAAAGGAAGTAGTGTGGGGTCCATACCAGATTTTTTCAAATTTAATTTGAGACATTCAGAGTAATACAGTGCGTCGCAAAAGTTAAAGCACTATGCAAATTTTTGAATAAAAATAAATCTTTTCAGCATAATGCTTTCATATTTATACTGTAAGTGGCTACTATGATCCTAATTAACTGTTTGAAGTTTTGAAAAATATAACTGCAACGAAAATCAGAAAATACAAAAGATATTTTTTTGGCTGTCGCAAAAGTTTATGCACAGATCAGATTTTATACAAATATCTCTTGAAACGTGATGCGTGAAGAACCCGTGCGGTTCTTTTGAGCGAGTTATATAGTGTAGCAATGGTTTAAAGTGTTATCAAGATGCCGAAGTCGCTACAGTTCTCGTCTGAAGAAGTTGTGAAACTCTGGAAGCTGAAAGCAGAAGGTAACTCTGTTATGCAAATTTCAGGGATTTTAAATCGATCTAAACGTGGTATTTATAATGTTCTGAAATGTGGAAATCAATTTAAACCTGCGTTTCACTCAGGAAGACCGAGAAAAACTACCTCAGGAAGATAGAAGAATTAAAAAACTGGCCTTAACTGAAAATTTGTCACTTAATCAAATAAAACCTAGACTTGTAACAAAATTATCACGTGATACTATAAGCAGACGAATAAAAGAATCAGGATTTATCAAAAAACAAAAGTTAGCTCGCAAACCTTTTCTGAAAAAGTGTCACAAACAAGCAAGACTACAGTGGGCAAAGCATCATATGCATTATAGTGACGAATGGATTACTGTTGTGTTCTCTGATGAAAAACAAATGGAATTTAGACGGTCCAGATGGGTTCTCATACTACTGGCGTGACTTGAGGAAAGATCCGAAGTGCGTATTCAGTAGGCAACACGGTGGTGGCTCAGTCATCGTATGGGGCGCATTTTGCTGCAACGGACGAACTTCTCTTAGCTTTCTAAAGGGTAGACAAAATTCAGAAAGGTATCAAGATACCCTGAGAAAGCATTTGTTACCATTTGGTGAAGTTCTAGGTGGTCCTGATTGGATTTTTCAGCAAGACAACGCTTCAATACGCAATTCCCATAGTACGAAAGAATGGCTTGCTGCTCAAAATATTAGTGTAATGAACTGGCCAGCACTCAGCCCGGATCTAAATCCCATAGAAAACATCTGGGGAATTCTCGCACGTGACGTAAACCAGAATGGGAAGCAGTATTGCTCTGTTCAAGAGCTTAAATCTGCAATCGAGGAAGCCTGGTACAGACTAACTCCTGAAACCTTCCATAATCTCGTGCTATCGATGAAAAATCGCATATTCGAACTCATAAGTTGCAACAGTAACACCACAGACTACTAAAAGACTTTTATGCTTTCTAAGATATATATATTCCGTTTTTGTGCTTAAACTTTTGCGACAGCAAAATTTTGATTTTATCATGTAATCGTATTTTAATTTCTATGAATTATTTCCAAATTCGAAACATGGATTTATAAGCTGTTTGTTTAATTACAGTAAAAATTTCAAAGCTTTTTGGTGTATACTTTTCGTCTTATGAAAAGATTTCTGCTGTGCTTAAACTTTTGCGACGCACTGTACACTAGGGTGGATCGAAAATTTTTTTTTTGAAAGTTCAAATCGGCCCGGGTGAGAAAAGTTGTCCACTAGGACCAAACAATTACCTGTGAAATTTGAAGTTGATCAGGTAATATCTTCAGGGTCCGCAAGGAGGTCAAAGTTCATAAATTAAGCCCAAAAATGCATTTTTTCTACTTAACAAATACATTAATTTTCAATAATTTTTTAATGGGTCAGGGTGAAAAAAAGTACCCAATGAGGTGAAATACTATGATATAAAATCACATCACAGTCAGATAAAATCTTAATGCTCTGCATAATGGTCAAAATTTGCATATTTTGCCCAAAAATAGTGATGTTTCATCATAAATGAAAAAAAATTACTTTCTCGTTAAAATCGACCACGGACGGAAAAATTGTTTCATACGATTAAAACAAGTCATAAACGCCACAAAAAGCAACTGCATCTGTGATTTGCTATCTACCAATCTCATTTCATTTTAGAAAACAAAATTATATACTTCGAAGAAGGAAAAATCAATCAACATGAAAAATAATACTCAAAACATTGACAAATGGCACTCTTGCAGATTTTTTATTATTTTAAATTTATTAAATACTCTAGAGTCCAATCATAATTCGAATGAGCCATATGCGGTTCACAAACTGCGCAGGTCTCCAAGCTCAGCTCCACGGTACAGTTCAAAGTTGAGCTCCGTGGATTTCTAACTGTTGGAAATCATTATGTTTGTGCTTCTGATATTGTCAGAGTAACGCCTTTATACACCATTTCATGCCAGGTGTTGATATTTTACGAGTGCGAGAATGTCAGAATATCGAACATTTAGTTCCTTATCTCAGAAATTATTTGGTAAATAATCTCTAATTCTAGTCTAAGACTGAGAATTTCAAATTTTGGTAAGCAGCACATGGTATTTTGACGTAAACTGGGGTGTTAACCCTAGTGTCAATAACCGAATTACCACCTTAATCTCAATAACCGGGTACCCGGGTACCCACTTCGAATTTCAAGCACGTAGAGCAGAAACCAGCCCTTTTTCGACACTCGTGTTACTTAAATGGAACAGTTTTTGATACCCTCGTCTCGTTGGGTACAATCGCAAGTACATTAAAGAAAAATAAACCATACATTTCGCCTGAAATGTTATCGCCTACATCTCGAGAGACCCAAAGTTCCTTATTCGAGTTCACTAGTGATGCAACCATATGTTCTTATGTACCCAGCAGAAAAAAACTGTGATATTGCTGCTGACAACACTACATCATGACAAAAGCATCTCTAGAGCTGACAAAAAGGCAGAAATAATAATTTTGTTTTATAACAAAACGAAATCTGGCATCGACACAATTTAACAGATTCTTATATAAGTCTCAGAGGCAAACAAAGAGATGGCCTCTATCTCTTTTCTTCAACGTCATGGACATTTCAGCTTTAGCTGCTATATCATTTATAAGGCAAATGTCGACTTGCAAAGTCGTAAAAACAATAATTGTCGTTTATTTTTGCGCCAAATAGGCGAAGAATTGTGCCTTCCTACAATTCAGATTAGATCAACGAATACTCAAGCCATGAGGCGCTTTTCCACAAAATCTGGCGTAGAAAGCTTCTTGAAAGACTTCAACACAGTACATGGAGGACCTTCAAGCGCCAGTACTACAACAGCGGGACGTGATTCAAGTGGACGAAAGAAAGTCCTTGGTGCTTGCCAACTTTGCTTCTACTCCCAAAAAGGTTCCCAAAGTGAAAAACAAGAAAATCGCGCATTAAGTATGGCAACCGAGTTTGTGATCAGCATTTGGTCTCAATTTGACAATGTCAATTATGTAATAAAATGTCATTTTTTACTTCATTTTACGTAGTAAAGGAAGTATTGTGATCGCGAAAAAAAAATCACTCAAATTTGAGTCTAACTTTTGATTTTGCTCATCCCCGAATGAATGTTTCGTAGTTTTTTCGACCTGTCAGCACGTGCATATGTACCTACCAACATATAAGCAGCCGAAAAATCCTTTTCAACCACCCCCGAGTTAATTACGACGAGTCTTCTCTTGACGTCTGTATGTACGTGTGTGCGTATGTATGTATGTATGTGGGTCGCATAACTCAAAAACTATATGCCGTAGAAGCTTCTAGCTTGGTATGTAGGCTCTGAGGATGGTCTAGTTGTGCACCTCCCCTTGTGGTTGCATTTGAATGTTCCCAAGGGGGTGTTTTATCCCTTTTTTGGGGTAATTCAGTGTTAATTTCAATGCAGACTCAAGTGATATGAATTGGCACGACCACTTGGCGATATATCGCCAAGTTCTTGGTCGCCAAGTGTTTGACGCCAACTTGGCGATATATCGCTAAGTTGGTGACAAATTTGGCGAAAAAAATTTTTTTTTTGAATTTGGGTTCAATTTGGCGCTATTGGCGATATTTCGCGAAAAATCCACTGAATGATGTTAAAATCGGCGATATTTAGAAAATGAATCATTGTAAAACATTTGTTTTGCATTGTTTCGTGGCAAACTATGGGTGCAAATGTTTGAATTGCTATCTTGCTCACTCCTAGCACTATTTTAACACCAAGGCATCTACAAAGAAATTTACACGTAAAAGGAAGTAGTGTGGGACCCATACCAGATTTTTTATTTTTATTGTCTGGCTACTACCGATAATAATAATAATAAAAAATAATAATAATGTGTATTCTTAAGTATTTTTTCGAAAATTATATTTGTCACACTAAAAATTAAAAAAAAAAGCAACAAATTAACAAAAAAAAACATTAATAAGTGAAATAAAACTGAATAATAATAATAATTGTAATATTTGATTACATTTTTCCTAATAATAATCATTAACTTCTAGCAGGAACGCGGAAAAAAGTAACGGGTACCCGGTTATTGAATAACGGTATAGGAGTTTTAAATGCTGAAAAAAACAACCAAAATATTTTTTTGAAAACACGGTTACAACTTTGTTTGGTTCAGATTCGTGTAAATAACGAGGAATAAGAGCCATTTGACCAAGTCTTAATTAGAAATAGTAAAAATTGAGATCAAAGTAGCAAATGGGTACCCGGGTACCCGGTTATTGACGCTAGGGTTAATATGTTTTTAGCTACAAATGAGATCCAACCATATGGGAGTTCCTCATTCCTCAGAAACTTCGGTTGTGTATATCACGAAGTGTGGGGTCTAAATGCCCCACAGCGCGACAGTTCTCAAATGAAATAACCACATAGCCAAGATGATATGTTGGAAAAAAAGCGCATCGTTTGACTTTTCCCGAATTCGCTCCTTTATAGCTCTCGTTTTGTTTTAATTTTGTGATGAGTACCGCAGAATTGAGGGACATAAACAGGGCGTTTGTTTCTTATAAATTACCAAGTGGCACAGCTGGCTGATTTGTGCTTCAATTTCAGTGACATGTTTTGAAATTTAGTACAACCAAGTTACAGAGTGAATGAAGTAACATTCAGATTGCAGCACCTACCCAGAGGATGTAAAGTTATATTTTCTCGTCATTGGGAAATATATGACTATTTCATATAGTATAAAGTAATTGACTGAGGAGACTTCTACTAGTATGAGAATGTCTTCTCCTAGTATGGAAACAAAATCTGACATTCTCGCACTCGTAAAATATCAACACCTGGCATGAAATGGTGTAAAAAGACGTTACTCTGACAATATCAGAAGCACAAACATAATGATTTCCAACAGTTAGAAATCCACGAAGTTCAACTTTGAACTGTACAGTGGAGCTGAGCTTGGAAACCTGCAGTTTGTGAACCGCATATGGCTCATTCGAATTATGATTGGACTCTAGAGCATTTTTAATAAATTTAAAATAATAAAAAATCTGCAAGAGTGCCATTTGTCAATGTTTTGAGTATTATTTTTCATGTTGATTGATTTTTCCTTCTTCGAAGTATATAATTTTGTTTGCTAAAATGAAATGAGATTGGTAGATAGCGAATCACTGGATCAGTTGCTTTTTGTGCCGTTTATGACTTGTTTTAATGGTATGAAACAATTTTTCTGTCCGTGGTCGATTTTAAAAGAGAAAATAAATTTTTTCATTTATGATGAAAAATCACTATTTTTGGGCAAAATATGCAAATTTCGACCATTATGCAGAGCATGAAGATTTTATCTGACTGTGATGTGATTTTATATCATAGTATTTCAACTCATGATGTATGAGTATTTCAACTCATTAGGTACCTTTTTTCACCCTGACCCATTAAAAAAATTATTAAAAATTAATGTATTCGTTAAGTAGAAAAAATGCATTTTTGGGCTTAATTTATGAACTTTGACCTCCTTGCGGACCCTGAAGATATTATCTGATCAACTTCGAATTTCACAGGTAATTGTTTGGTCCTAGTGGACAACTTTTCTCACCCGGGCCGATTTGAAATTCCAAAAAAAAAAATTTTCGATCCACCCTACTGTACACTGTTACAGCGCCAAATTTCTCCCTGGTGGCGATTTTTTAAACTAATTTTTTTTATTTCAGAAATCAAAATCCCATGGTCTAATATGTGCGCCCATGAAATTAGACAGTATTTTGCCCAGTACTTTGCGCGCTAGAGGGCTCCAAACATCTCTTTAATTTATACCACCTTGTAGTTAACATGTTCTTAAAGAAATGATGCAAGAAACAACTTCAATTTATTGTTTTGAAGCTGCATTACATAAAAATAAGCGAACATGCAATGTAATTGCAGTGCCGGATATCCGGTATCCGGCTTGTACTGAGCCACCGGATATCCGATATCCGGCAAAATCACTATCCGGTCCATCCTTAACTTAAACTGCGTGTACCACACACCTTGACCATCTTGACACATGAAATAACTCTATACAAAATCATAGGATGAAGCAGAAAAACAAAACTTTTTCGTGCATATTACAAGGGTTGGAATCCTTATTTTATTTTAGGAAACTAATTCTGATACATAAAAGATTTAAATTGATAAAATATAAGCATAAATCATACATGAAACAATGGTCAGTTCTTTCTTTATCCAGAATCAAATACTGTCGGCCTCGCTTAAACGAATATTGTCGGTTCCAAGAAATATTATTCGATTAAACGGGGTATTCAATTGAGCAGGATCTTTAACATTACGTCTATGGCATTGGTTCCGAGATATTTTATTCGTTTAAGCGGTGTATTCGTTCATCCATTACCTGATTAAGCAGGGATGACAGTATGTATGAAAATGGAATAGTATGATAGAAATGTGCTTCTTTCCTGATCTATTATTTTTAAAAAATTGAATTTGAAAATTTAAAATACAAAATATAGCGTTGTTAATTTCCCTACATATTATTTCAAAAATATTCTTTGTACATTCTTTGCAATAGTGAAAATCATAAAGCTAAGTTTTTTCTGTGTAAATAGAGATTACAAAGCAGAAAACATTTTTAGGAGATAGGTCTCTTTCTTGGTATTTTTTTTTCCTGAAATTTTACCAGCATTGGAAAATTAGTGTTCATTACATTTGGTATATGTGGAGAACATCTAGTCTGAAAGGTACTTTCTGGCCTATTAGAAGAAGTTAGGGAATTTAATTCTCACGCTCACTACTTAAAACACCATTTCATTTTTTCAAATAAGGGTTCTAAGAAAAATAACAGTCAACTTTTCTCTTGGTGCTTATACTGATAAAAGCCTAGATTTATCTAAATATAGATATTAACATTTCTCCAACAGAAATATAGTTTGTTGCAGCTAATTTTGGTAAGTGTAAACACTAAATACAATCTCCCCAAAAACAACTGTTGTAAAAAAATCCCCCGCCAAGAAAACCTTAAATACTCAGCCTTAAAAAGTTATGATATCGAGTTTTCCCGCCAAGTTTGTGCCAAACTACAACTAACCTGTATGTATAGTTCTTTTAAATTGTTTTCTGTCCTGCCAGGCGGGAAACTTTTGTCTTGTGAGGTGGTTGCTTAATGAGTAAAAACTTCCCGCCTGGCAGGACTGAAAACAATTTAAAAGAACTATACATACAGGTTAGTTGTAGTTTGGCACAAACTTGGCGGGAAAACTCGATATCATAACTTTTTAAGGCTGAGTATTTAAGATTTTCTTGGCGGGGGATTTTTTTACAACAGTTGTTTTTGGGGAGATATCACATGTTTTTGCATTAATATTATTTCTTTGCCTGTTTTTTTTTCTCTTCAAAATTTATTTTGCATGTTTTTTTTCCCTTCAACATTTTTCTTGGCGGTCCGACATATGTGGTTTTCTTGGCATGCATTTGGTGCAAAAGTTCAAGGATCTTCTTCAATCTAGGATAAATTTGAAATCAATCACAATGTACCACCCGAACCGACGCAAAACAAAGCTAGTTGCTAACAATACTAGGATTAAATTAAAAGTTTAAACAAAAAAACCCCAACCCTTACTGCCGATCTCATATTAAAATGAACTAAATTGAAGATCCCTTTTAAAAGCCTTATGCAATAAAATCAATTACAAATATTTTATTTGTTAACAAATAGAAACTGGCAACAGATGAAATTTCAATCATTGAGTTTTCTTTCCTCGCCGCCCAACAATGACAACGTAAATGCTCAGATGTTGAACAGAGCTAGTAGATAGAAATCGGACCAATTTTAAGCATTAATAACTCCGGGGTGCGAAGACCCCGGGGGTAAATTTTGGGAAAACATCCTCAATGTCTCATCGAGAATATTCATACCAAAAATCAACACTAAAGACCCCCGGGGGGAAAAGATACAAAAAATAAAAATGAGGGGGGAGGGGGTGGGGGTCGAAAAACCCCCTATGCCGAGCTTTGGGACAAAATAAATGTGGGTGCAAAATGAGAGCTTAATCCGAGTGACTGTTTAGTCTGGACCCCTGTCAAACAATTTTTAAAAAGTGCGAAAAATAGCGATTTTATAACATATATCACCCCTCCCCCTGAGGGTCCTGGATGTTTTGCTTTAGTATGTTCCGTCAGGGGCCGCTGGAGATTGAGTATACAAAAAATGAACTCTAAGGATCTTTATGGGGCTGAGATACAGAGGGGTGAAAACCCCGGTTTGGTTACTCGCGTAAACAGTCCTTGTCGCTCTTTTACATTTTTATTGGCGACGGAAATTTCTTGGCGGCTTGTATTTGGTTTTCTTGGCGGGGCGGGACGCTCCAGCGTCCCGTGATACAAAATTATGTGATTCAATTCCATGCTGAATCATTTCAGTTTTCTCATTTTTTCCCTTATTTATTTGGAAAAGCTTTATGAAATACTTTTTAGATGTTTAAATATAGAGGTCTGATCTTTCTGATCTGAAAAAAAAAAATCTCACATAGAATGATGGGCACATAGTGTGCGATATGTTTTTTCAGTCCATTTGAAGAGAAGTTAAACTGTACTATGGTCCTACCTTAATGGACCTTTTTGAATTTTCTTCCTTATTAAGTTTTATAAACATTGTTCAATGCATTTCTTAAATGTAATTTAACAAATTCCCAGCATTAATGGATCAAACTCTTTTGAGAAATAATTGTAGCTTTACTTTTCCAATCCAATACAGTTACACAAGTTAAAACCTTTGATTTGACATTTTACATGAGCAATAACACGTTTCATTTTCAAACAATACATTCTGATTAGGGGAACAGGGAGTTAGGCGATCCATTCATGATATATTTTGTGTCAATAAACGATAATAAGATGGGAAAAAAATGCGCTGAAAGAATAATTATAAAATCCAAAATGTACTCACTGCTTTAACAATCCGCTTCTCTGGTGGAGATTTAACTAACCATCCTTCATACACTACGCCCTCCATCTCAAATTTCTCAAGCTCAAAATTGGATAAGCATAATTTTGTGCAACACAAAATTCTTACAACAATAATATCCTCGCGTTTTAAGGCTTTGAAAAATATCTAAGCCACATGCTAAGGCAATTTAAAGGCACTTTGTAAACATGAACCACGTCTTCAACAAGATCCAAATATTTTTCAGCTGGAAGATCGACGAGAAAATAACATCACATCAAAAACGATCAAAGAAAATTTGATTGTGCATACAACTTTTGTAGTGAAATTGATTTTTGTACAATACAAAAACAAGGTGAAAATAACATAAAACTCTTCACAAACGAAAACACAACGACAGGATTACTTCAGAAGCAATGTTTAATGACTTATTGCCATTCCAAGAAAAGTGTTCAACATTACTCATATTTTGAGAAAAAAAAATAAACAGGCAAGACAAGACCAAAATTGAACTTTTTAAATGTGTTAAAGATAAATTAGAAAGAATAATAGCGAAACTAACAAAAGAGGATTAGTTTTCATTAAATTTTTAGGCAATATGAGATACTAAAAAGGAAGAACTAGGGATCAGTTTCTATTTGCTTTTGCTTTTCCTCCATGATTCCATCCCATTTCAACTTTGACTTTCATTTCAAGAGGAATGTATTGCCAAAACATCCTATAAACTCCTTAAATTTAAAGGGACTAAGCAGCAGTGTCAAACATTTTATCATAGTTGACTCATTAAAAAGTCATATTTTGTGTCAAAAAATGTTTTTGTATCTTATTATTTACACACAGGAAAGGGTCATTGATTTTTTTTTTTTTCAGATTTATTTCAATATTAATATTAGAAAGCATAAACCAGTCAGAAAACAACTTTAAAGAAAGTTGTGAGAGTTCTGATTTCCTTGTCTGGTGTTTCCTTTAGAAACTTTTTCTTTTATGTATCAGTAAAATAAATATTTATTCTCAAGTTTCGGTTTCTCCAGATGGAGTAACGTGCTTCATCGTTTCTCCGAAAATGGAGAACGTGCATATGCTTGTCAACAATGATATTATATATTTTCCACTGTGCCAACTTTTTCTTTTGTTTTTAATTAAAGTCAATTGTCTCCTCCTCAACAGAAAACCAAATATGTAATTTGAAACATGGGATCAAACGCTTCAGTGTTACAATGGCACTGTCGAAATTGCACTTCCATCAATCCAACCGAGAGAGGCTCTTGTTTGGTTTGTGGCGATCGACGCAGGTTAAATAGTTCACCGAAGTTGTTATCGCAAAACCCGCATCAGAGCAACGAGATAAAAAACACATCGGTGCGTTCGAAGAAGACGGGGCAAAATTCGCGATCGCAGAACAAGGAAGTAGAAGAGATCGAATTGTCACATATTGTTTGTGCCCCTACTCCTGACAGAGCAGTGAACTTGGCGACAGCTGAAAACGAAATACGGTAAGTTATATGCTTTTATTTCCATGGAATGCATGTTGTGAATGTGTGGAAGATTTGATTTCATACTGAAATTAGTTGAATATTTTTATTTTGTTTTTTTTTTTGTCAATACTCTGGTCCATGCATGTGATCATACCTTACCTTTTAATTTTTTTTTTTTAATTCGAGTTCGAGGCTTCATAATCAATTGGATAGTTCATTTATCCACAGAATATCACATTGTAATTTGAATTTGTTTTTACATTTTACTGGATGTCCTTCATTTAGTCACAGAAGTTAAATTACAAACTATAGCACTAATAAGTTCATGTATATTCTTAGGAGCTAATGGTTTCAAATAAATTGTCTATTGCTTTTGCATTTTAGTTTTATTTTATTATATTTAGTTTGTGCATTTCAAAAACAATAAATGCAAGTTTTTTTACAAGATTTATGAGGAGATGTAAGTGTGTGTCTTAGAAAATGTAATGCTTTCAGTTTTCTTTTTTTTTTTGTTTCGATAAGCTGCATTTTTTTAGAAATTTTGTCGTGTAGTTTTTTATGTTGTGAAATAAATGGTACGCGAGGCATTTTTACGACTCATATCGGTTAAAAAATTGCATGTATTTCTGTAAATATTTCTGACCAATACATACGACAGTTAATCTGATAAAAGTTTGGTACAACTTATTTTTACAGAAATGTTAGAAACAAAGTAAGATGCTAACTTACTTCATTAAATTTCACTGATAATACTGCAATGATTTATGCTATTCCAAACTTTTGTTAAGTAATTAATGATTAAAAGATGATTACAACCATACTGTTTTGTACCTCATCTCCAATTCCTTTTACTTGAGCATCTGAAACCCAATATACACTGTTTCAAATCTACAGCTCTTGATATAATTTTTATAAGCAATTTGCCCACAACTGAATTATTTTCCTTCGAATTTACTGGTGGTGGGACTCAGAAAATTACCTAACTTATCTAGAAATTTGATTCTAACATTCACCTTATCTGTGTCAGTTTTGTATTGTAATTTTTTGTTTACTTATCCGTTAGACGGGCGATTGCGAAAAATCAAAAATCGCCAATGCTGTCAAGCGAAGCGAATGACAAATCTGTCGACAGAACAAAAATACGCTCAACGGTAAGCAAATACGGTTGTAAGAAATTTGGCAGAATTCTACATTATTTGGTGATTTTTCGCTTGTGCTCGACTAACCGATGAGTACCAAAGTTTGTAACATGAATCACAATACAGTAGAGAACCAATTATCCGTGATGTTTGGGATCACAGTTATCCTGGATAACTGATTTTCCCGGTTTTCTGGATCGCTACGAAGCGATATTTGCCAATTGTTTATAAAACCCAAGTTACTATAACAAGTAGTAATGCATCTTAAAATCTGAAGAGAAAACGATCCAGAAGTGCTTAATAGATATTACAATATTAAAAATTTCTGAGCTATATGCCACTTATGTGGTATTTATGAAAAAACCGTTCGTATTCATTTAGATCTTTCAAGAGAAAAACAAAAAAAAAAAGCTCTTCATTTTTTAGAAATTGTCGAAAATACGTATTTTAAAAAGTGGCGGAAAAATTGACAAAATGTTGCTGGTTTTCTGGTTTCCCGGTATTTTGGTTCCCGGATAAAAGGTTCCGAACTGTATACAGCAAGCTTTTCATTCTCCTGGAGTGTAATTGCTAGTGGTAGTTTTACTAAGCGCAAACATGTTCATGTGAACCCGAGGGAAAACAAAAAAAAATAAATTTATATTCTACTGTTTATCTTTTGAGACATGTCTTCCCGCAGTAGGAGGCATGTTTCAAAATTCGAGATTACCAGGTTTTTGATACCGTAAAGTCAGGTTACTTGGACCCTAGGGGGTTACTTGAGCCCATTACAGTAAAATGATAAAATCTGGGTTTGGTACTTACTAGTTGAAGACTTGCACGTAGTTCCTCGTTTTTCCGCTAGGTAGAAGCACTCTGCAGCCTCTAACGCTAGTACCAAACAGAGATTTTATCATTTTACTGTGGGCTCAAGTAACCCCCTTGTGGGTCCAAGTAACCCGACTTTACGGTATCCTTTTCGTGGTCCTTTCCGGCACGTCGGAGACAACGTGGTTAGAAAAATATACATACTTTCATCCTTCTCAGTCTCCTTTTATTAAAACATCAATTAACAATTGTTCTTATTATTTGGATAAAAAATCTAATTGATTACAAAGTTATTTAAGAAAATTAAATTAAATCAAAATAAAAATTTATAATCCTTAACTAAAAATATTTTACAGTCACATGAAGAGATAGATTAACTCAGCTGTTTAATAAATAGAAAAATAAAAGTATGCCTTTAATTGGAATTGAAAATGTTTTTTTGCATTGCAATTGCCAGTATAATTGATGCCGAGTCGGTCCTTTTATTGGCATATAGTGTCGGCCCCGCTTAATGGGGTAACGGATAAACGAATACCCCGCTTATAAGAATAATATTTCCCGGAACCTGATATTCCCCATGCCGTTGACTCAATATTAAAGGTCCCCGCTTAAACAAATACCCCGCTCAATCGAATAATATTTCTTGGAACCTGTGGTATTAGTTTTTCGTTTAAGTGGGGCCAACCAAGGGTGAAGCTAGGGGGGGGGTGGAGATGCACCACGTAGATCAAAGCTAATGAGAGGTCACTGTGACCTCCCATTTTATTTATTTTTTTAACAAACGATTTTGTCCCCTTTCATGCTTTTCTTTGTAACATGCTGGTGCAGAACTTACCTTTTTGTTCTTTTAGAAATATTTTATACCATCCATTGGTTTAAGGTGTGCATGACTGAATAAAGTATAGTTTCTTTGAGTTCATAATTTCTTCCTTTTTTTGGTGCAAATAGAATTTCAAGCACTTTTTTCTCTTTCTTTTTGATTTTTCTTTCTGTTTTTATTGAAAAATTTGACTTTTATGCTAATTTTTGGGAACTTTATATAAACTGCGTTATTATAACTAGTATTGATTACTTTTCAGAAAATGATAGTAAGCTTGCCTGCTTTTGAGGAGAAAATTTTTAATTTACCAAATGAAACTCAGAAATTTACTGAATGATTAAAAAATAAATAAAAAAAATACAAGAATGCATACTTAACTATGTCTACCAAAAGAGACGTGAGGCGTCACGAAAATAAATAAATAAATTAATTAAAGATAAAAGAAAGAAAAATAAATAAAATAAAGAAGTTCAGCCTTGCAATACTGTCTCACTGTTTTCAAATTTCATCAGCCAATTTGTATCGGATAAGAACATTTTGGGAGGTCACGGTGACCTCCTATTGGGGCGCCACTACTTGCCACCCTCCTAATGTGAGTCCTGGCTACGCCCTTGGGGCCAACAGTCAGTGGCGTACGCAGACAAATTAATTCAGGGGGGGGGGCTGAGTCAGGACTCTTTGAGGGAAAGGGGAAGCACCTCATGAAATGTAGTTGAGAAAAGTGAATGTCTCAAATTTCTGCTTTAATGCCTATTTAAGTCGACAAAATACATCATTAAGAAAAACTTTTTTGTCGTTAAAATTATTGTGAAGAAAGCGTTTTGATAGACACAGAGAATGATAAATTTAGATTTAAAAAAATTTCTTCACTGAAAGAGGTGTTGCTAAAACACTTGAATATAAATATGATATTTTAAAAATGTACGCTCTAATAATGTTAATATTGCTGTTTATTTTACTATTGTTCTTAATACTGGGTTTCAATTCAATTTGCTGAAATTTATTTAACGGAATTAGATGACTGAAAAAAAAAAATCTGCATTTCTAATACATAGATTTGCAATAAAAAATAACAAAATGGAATAATAGGATAATAATAAGCATGACGTTCAGTAAAAAAGACGTGTCAAAACAAAAAAAATCTTCCTTATATATTTGTCTTATACTTAATTATCTGTTCTGAAAGCTTTTCTCATTTCGGGATTTAAAAAAAAAAAGAAAAAGAAAAAAACTTAGTTTACATTTTGAAAAGTTCAGAGGACCTGCAGCCCTATCAGCCCACTCCCTGAGTACACCACTGCCAACAATACTTCAATCAATAATGAATGTCCTGCATTAATAACAAATTCATAGCTCGCAATTTTTGAAGCGCATGAGAAAAGCACCACTAATATTCTGATCACAATTTATTGTGCTCCTGATAATGGAAGGTTGCTGGGGCATTTCAGGGTATTTGTGACATAGGGGTGACCGTAACAAAACTTTTTAAAAGTTTAACATTTATATATATATACATTGAAAAAGTACATTCTAAAGTATATGAATATCATATTGTTTTCATAGTTCACTTTATATTATGTTTGTCATTGCACTCGGAACATTGAAAATGCAATTTTCACTTTTACGGACTCTACATTGAATTTTTCTTTAAAAACTAAACTTTTATTCCAATTATTGTTTCGGACTCTACAGTCATCATTTTCACAATCCATCATTTTTTATAGAACGCACTTTTTGATTAAAATTGTTAGCTATATTAGAGGTGAGCCTTTACTTTATCTGTCTCGAGTACCAGTTTTGGCTTAAAAATCGGTTTAAGCCAGGTTTAAAGAAAAATTCAATGCAGAGTCCGTAACAGTGAAATTGGCATTTTCAATGGTCTGAGTGCAATTACAAACATAATATAAATTGAACTATAAAAACAATATGATATTCATATACTTTCGAATATACTTTTTCAATATATATAAACATTTTAAACTTTTAAAAAGTTTTGTTACGGACACCTTTATGTCACAAATACTGTGAAATGCCCCTGCTGCTATATTTTGTTACTTATTCAAATCATTTGATACTAGCTGTACCCGCCCGGCGTTGCCCGTGCATTTAGAAAATGCAGATAAGTGAATAGCGCAGGAATAGTAGTATGTATAGCAACAAATCACAATAGTAGCAATGCAATCATGAAGCAAACGCTGTATACTTGCACGACTGTTGCCAATTTGCTACAGTAAAAACCATTCCCGAAAATGAAAAACGAATTTATGACGTCAAACAGCGGATTCTTTCCGTAGAGAAATTATGACGTCACGTGAAGTAATCCTAAAAACAATAGATTTTTTTAAAAATATTTCTAATTCAAAAATCGAAAATCGGGGCGCACGAATAGTAGCGTACGACATGTAGACTGGTTCCCCCCCCCCCACTACATTCCCCGTAGATAGAAAGAAAAAGGAAAAAAAAGCAAATAAATAAAAAAAAAAGGAACTCCATCTCCCGTGCACTTAAAGAATACAGAGTAGTAAATAGCGTAGCATGTGTTGACAGGTGCCCCCCCCCCCCTATTCAGTGGGTTTTGAAGGGCGCACGAATAGAAATTATGACGTCTTGTTTCTCAAAAGGAGCTGGTACAACCCCGGAATCAGCTATCGGCGAGCAGCGATCTCGAGAAGAAGTTTTATAAATATTTTTTAAAATCTTTCTAATTCAAAAATCGAAAATCGGGCTTCGAGGTCTGGTGGCCAGCCCCTTTGTGCTTCCGTGTAAAAAATTCCAGGTTCCTGCGTGTGATAGATTTGGCTGGAGAGCTCGGTCAGACAAATGGACAGACAGACACATTACACTTGCTTTTATTATTATAGATTTGGTTCTCCGATAAATTTCGGTGTCTGAAGTCAATAAAATTTGATTCCATGTACTATATTCTGTTGATTTTTGTTACAATAGATGTTAACCCATTAATACCTAGCGTCCTTTTAAAAAGACGGTCCAAAAAGGGTCTGAATCCCAAAATGAACATTTCAACCAAATAATAGTGTTCAATGAGTACCTTGGTATTGTTCCAATTCGTTATTAACAGATTGCAGCACATAACCATTGTGAAGTGCGTTCTGTAGCCGTTTAAATATGATCTTCATCAAGAATGACATCGTTCACAATCTCAAGAAAAAAGGCTAAGATTTCAAAGTGATTCCCAGCTTCCCAGTTCATGTTAATTGCTGATTTTATTTCTTCTTTTAAAATGTTTTTTTAAATATTATATTGTAGGCAGACAAAAAATTGAGTAAAACAAGTATGTACCCTCTGGGGACTATCGTAACTTTTGAGGGACGATTTTTTTTCCTTAATAAAACAATTATGTTTTACATAACATTTATTTTATTATTTTTCCTGTCCATTAAACAGCGTTTGTAACCAGTATACAAAATATCGCTGGAAAAAAAAAAAGTCAGTCATTAATGGGTTAAAAGAGTATAAATCTTTTGGATCCAGGCTATTCGTATAGAAGTTTTCCTTGTGAGGCGGGCAGTACAACTGTTAAACCGTAGATCTCTTTTCCTCTGAAAACGGGAAGGGCCAACAACAAGCACTTAGGTTTTATGACTTCGCGGTTCGAATACAAAGCCGTAATCCCCCAGTAAGGGGGCATGAAATCTTTGAAAAATCCCCGGCTCCAAAGGGTTGAAGCAGATTCCAACCCCATCCTCAAAGGAAAAAAGACTTGCGGTACAGCATGTCTGACACATAAATAATCATGATATTTTTGAAAGTAGATTAATTTCAAAGTGTTACTCCATTTGCATAACACTGTTCTTGTCAATTGTGATATAGAACTCAGAAAGTGCAGCATTTTTTAAAGGAAATATTTTAGAAATTTTTCGTTTGCACACCGTCATTTTATCTAGATCAGGAATATGCATTAAATTTATACTATAAATGCAAAGAAAATGAAAATGTTCGATATTGAGAGGTTTTCGAGATGGGTAACGTAATAGGTAAGTTTGACTGCAGTGAATTACCCGCCCCCCTCCCCACCAACCTTCTACTCTGGCCTGTAGAAAAATACTATAGAATTACAGATTTCACAGCAGCATGAAGATGCTCATTAAAAGTGAAGTGTGGAAAAAGATCAGATACCACACGGAACATTGACCCGAGCAAGACATGCTGGAATTGGATGTGACTATAGTCACCCCCAAAGGCGACTCTTTCAGGAGGGGGGGGGCAGGGAGCAACGGCACCCTCTCTTCTAAAAGTGAAGGGTCCTTGCCCCCCCACTTTTCAGAGCTAAAAAATTTATGATCGAGAGAAAAAATTATTTTTTATGAAGTGGATTGAGTTTTTTTGCGAAAATAAAAGCTAAAAATTCTAAAAGATCACTTTTTGCGACACAACACAATCACTGGTTGCGACACGACATTGGCTTTCTATGGACTAGGAGAAAAAAAAGCTGCCGACTTGATACGTTTTTCAACTGAGGCTAAAGCTTAGTCTGAGCTTTACACAAAACAAGATATTACAAAAGAAATAATTGTAGAAAGTTGAGAACATTTTATCCTTAATATGTACAATTTATCACAGTAGAAAACCCTAAATGAAGCCAGATATTTTAAGTATAAGCAACTAATCGCCAAAATGTCCCTTAAGTCAACTTTTGATTTAGCAAAACTTCCACCAACTTCAGATGCCACTCATCAGCATTGTTTGAGGCTTTACCACCAAAAAATCAAACTTAGTTAGGTTTTAAACTTCTACCAGAAGAGTGGTTGGCAATATACTTCAAGAAATAGACTGATTTCTAAGCCCATGACAATTATCCCTGCTCCAAGTAAACTTCTCTTATTAATATCTTGCAATTATAAAAAACATTGTGTGTTACAAACTGTAGCTGTCGTAAAGCTGGGTTCGATTGCACGTTTATGTGTGGAAACCACGGAGTAGAAAGAAGGAGAGAAATGTTCTACGGATGCGCTAGTTTGAAAGTGGCAACGAATTCTCACACGCCGCCAGAGGACGCTAGCTGAAACGCTCCCTATCTCCTACTGGAATCAATGTAAATGATACTGAATCTGTCATCTTTTTAAATGCTGCTATCTTTTTAAATGCAGTTTTAGAAACTTAAGAGAATATTGGTCACATGCTAGAATGTTGGTTTTTAAGTAAACGGGAAAGTAAGTTCGCTTAGTTCTCGACGGAACTTCTTGCTCTTTTTTTAAATAAATTTCTTTTAAAAATTTACTTGAAACCAAATTTTTAAAGTTACTGAAATACTAAAAATATGGCATTCGGTTATAAATTAAATACTATTTTACTGGCAGTCAAAAGCTATGCTAGGCGGTGTCAATAGGGTGGTCACAAAAAATCAATTTTCGAATTTCTTTTGCGGCACCCCCCCCCCCCCTAAAATGTGCCAATGGGCTAGAAAATGAGATTTGCAAAGTTTTAGCTTAATCGGATAATATTAACACGTGCCGCAAAGAGGGTAAAGTTAAGAAAAACCGATTTTTAGCTAAAAATTGCAGTTTTTACTCTGTAAAACCAAAACTACTGATCCTAGAAGCTTTATTTTGGTCTCATTTTGTAGGAAATTTTGTTTTCTTTAAGTCTAATCTTATTTAAAGTTTCGAAAAAAATGATTAAATATTTTTTAAAATTTTCACAAGTCAGGCTGCAACGCAAATCCTCGAAATTGCAAGTAACATGTGAAAAATTTTTTTCACCTAATCTTTCGAGGAACCCCTAAAATAAAATGTTCCAATAGACTAGAAAATGAAATTTGAAAAGTTTTAGCTTAATCGGATAATATTAACACGTGCCTCAAAGTGGGTAAAGTTACGAAAAACAGTGAATTTTTAACCAAAAATCGTAGTTTTTCCTCTGTAAAACCAAAACTACTCATCTTAGAAGCTTTATTTTGGTCTCATTTTGTAGGAAATTTCATTCTCGTTAAGTGCTATCCCATTCATTTTTTCTATCATGTCCAAAGTATTTATTTGGCATTTTTCAGGTTAAATCGTAGAGTATATCAAAAATAAGAAATTTTCATGCAAAAACCTAAAAGCATTACAATATTCAATTACATTTATTTGCTTATTGTTGGACTTACTTTGTCAATTAAAAAAGGGGTATTTTCGCGGTACTTTAGAAATAAATGAAACAACTTAACCCCTTAATTCCTCTATCTTAACACAGAAATTTGTTTGACTTTGTCTATTAAAAAAAGGGGTATTTTCGCGGTACTTTAGAAATAAATGAAACAAATTTCTGTGTTAATTTCTTATTTTTGTATATACTCTACGATTTAACCTGAAAAATGCCAAATAAATACTTTGGACATGATAGCAAAAATGAATGGGATAGCACTTAACGAAAATGAAATTTCCTACAAAATGAGACCAAAATAAAGTTTCTAAGATGAGTAGTTTTGGTTTTACAGAGGAAAAACTACGATTTTTGGTTAAAAATTCACTGTTTTTCGTAACTTTACCCACTTTGAGGCACGTGTTAATATTATCCGATTAAGCTAAAACTTTTCAAATCTCATTTTCTAGTCTATTGGAACATTTTACGGGGGTGCCTCAAAAGATTACCAGTTCGAAAAAAAAATTCCCCATGTTACTTGCAATTTCAAGGATTTGCGTTTCAGCCTGACTTGTGAAAATTCTGAAAAATATTTAATCATTTTTTTCGAAACTTTAAATAAGATTAGACTTAAAGAAAATAAAATTTCCTACAAACTGAGACCAAAATAAAGCTTCTAGGATCAGTAGTTTTGGTTTTAAAGAGTAAAAACTACAATTTTTGGCTAAAAATCGCTGTTTTTCTTAACTTTACCCTCTTTGCGGCACGTGTTAATATTATCCGATTAAGCTAAAACTTTGCAAATCTCATTTTCTAGACCATTGGCACATTTTAGGGGGGTGCCGCAAAAGATTAGCTGAAAAAAAATTTTTTCCCCATGTTACTTGTGACCACCCTACTGTGTCAATCGTTACCCCTCCCCCCTCGAGAAAAGCTATTTACTTTTTTAAGAGTGGCACCCAAGAGTATACATTACAATAGGAAGAAAAGGAAAGTCGCCTTCCTCTAATAGCAATTAATTAAAATGCGCATCATAATTGGCATAAAATAAATCTCACCTTTCCCCTGAAAAAAAAAATTTAATTACATTCGCATTATAATTCGAACAAAATAAAATCAGCCCCCGCGAAAAATAAAAGAATATGCAATTTTAGAGTTCTGACGGCAAATAAAAGAACAAAAGAAAATATTCTAAACATTTTAATCACACATCCATTCTGTGTTTTTTTTTTTTTAGTGAGATTATTTAAAACCTTCGCTTGAAGTACATTAATGTCTTTATGATTGCAATACAGCCAGGCCATTTAATCGTTTTTCCGAATTTTCTACTTGGGAGCGTTAAATGCACGAGAAAAGAATGTGATAAGCCTTTAGAGAAACATTTATTTTTCTTGAAAAAACTCGGAAAGTAGATGTCGGTCAAAATCAAAATTAAAAATACAATATTTAAAGACGCATATATATATTTTTAGTTCAATGAAAATGGATGCGTTGGAGTTCTGGGAGGGGTTTTAACCACAAAACCACTCCTGCGGCTGCTCCTCTCCCTTTGCACGAAACTTTAATTGAAGCTGTTTTTACATTTTACAAAGAATTGACTGCTTATGGCAGGGGTGGCCAACCTTTTTGGGAAGAGTGCCACTATCTCGGTGAAAAAAGTTCAGCGTGCCACTTTCAATTTTTTTTAACAAGCTGAAATTTTTTAAAAAGTTAAAAAAGATTATTTGCTGACTGACTCGGTGATTTTCTAGAACATTTTTAGCTAGTACATTTTTTCACGTCAGTCTGAGGGGTGAAATTGATAAAACAAATGAAAAAAATCCGAGTATAAGAGATAGCGTTAAAAAAACTTTTATACGTTCAGTCAGTAGGGTTGTGCTTAAAATATAAGCAAATAACAAAAAAAAAAAAAATTCTAAAAATTAAACGGTCAGTACTTAATATGGCTTGCGGATGGATCCCTCTTTCACCCGTCATTAGTTTTAGAATTAGTTCTTGAAAAAGCTAACACATATCAGGGTTTTAAGCGCTATCAGTTAGCATTCAATACTATTATAATTCTTTTTATATTCATTAAAAAATATATTTGTTCACAAACATTTTTTGAACAAAATTTGCGACAGCAACAGACAGCTAAAGCGTTTAAATAAAAAAAAAAAGTTGTTGGTACAAATTTACAAAATTCAATGTAATTTGGATGACTGGCAGTGGAAGTAGGCTTCATACTTGATTTCCAATGCTATAAGACGCAACATGTCGGCAATTTTAGCTTGGATTTTAGGTAGACAACAAGTAATGTCTTGCAAAGAAATAGACGAAGAATTTGAAAACATCAGCAATTTTTTGTCATCTTGAAACTCGTCAAACCTATATATTACTGAATGCATACTTCAAAACAGATGTAAATTTTTTACTACCAATATTGAGGACATTATTAACTTTGGGTAGCTACTTCCAGTATTGATGTGAAATGTGTTAATATTTTTTCTCCGAAGTCAAGAGAAAGAAATTGTTCGGAAGTTTCGTTGTAAAGGAATGTGTATGATCTATATGGGCATAGGAAACAATTTTTGCCATAAAATCTTAAATTTGAACTATTTAGGCGCCAGACAATAAAGAATGAAATAGCTGAATTTAATTGCTAATTTTCATTCGTAAATAACATTCCCTTATTCCTTCAAGATATTTTAAAACACATTGCCTCAAATTCTAAAACAGCATGAGTATTTTTCCTTTATATAGCTACCGCACATTTCAATGAAGGAGTAACTTGTCAGCCTCTTCACTTTTTTTAAAAAACTTTCACCTGGGAAAAGGTTGACAAGTTACTCGACCCTATTCAATGAGCCTTAAAAAATTGTCTTCCAAAATAAATTTCAAGCAATGCAGCAAAAAACACTTAAGGTGCTCCTTTTCTGCCACCAATACCGAATTTTGTCTATTCTGGATGATTTCTTTATCTTAGCAACAGAGTTAACTTCTTCAGACATTTCCTCACTTGGCGCTGAAAGTATTTAGCCGTAAATCCAAAAATTATTCTACAACATCGAAAGTTACATTCGTATTACGCACAAAAATATCGCTCATGAGCTAGAAAAGTGACACAACTCAAACTTTGGAATAACGTACTGACAAGTAATTCAAAACCTAAATGTAATGCTCTTTCTTGCCACAAAGCTAGCTCACATAATTGGTGCATGGCGGTACAAACACGATACAGTCAGTACTGAAACATCTTTTAAATTTAATGATTTTGCGGAAAATTTTTCAAGCATTAAGTATGCATTATTAATTTAAGCAACAAAAATTAACCAGTAAACATAACTTCGTTGTTTTTTGTTTTTTTTGCCAGTATTGTAATATTTAAGATTTTTGTATAAATTTTTGAATGTCCAAAACTAACGATAAGTACAATTGTGTTGGCAATGGGTATGTCAGCCTCATGAAACATGAAAGCTCATGGTTCTATTTTTCTGTGTAAAAGAGTCTTAGTTTTTGGGATTATGTTCTCAATTTTAAAATTTTCTACAAGTCTTCGCGTGCCACTCCTGCTGCTCTGCCGTGCCACACTGTGGCACGCGTGCCGCGGGTTGGCCACCACTGGCTTATGGCGTGAATAACACACGCGAGTCATTTGTTCTGTAACACAAGGCTGCAGAGTCAGATGGATTTTGAGACATAAGTAATCAAAGCTAGAATCTTCGGCTGGTTTTGGGGTGAAGGTGCTGAAGGCGTTTTTGAATTCCTTTATACCTTGCTTTGCATTATTTACTTGGATGTTATGAAATGTATAGTTTGTATTTATTGCATAAAAGGTACTCAGCAATTTTCGATGAACACGACCAGGGCCCGATTAAGATATCAAATACTTTTTAAGATTAAGAGGCCAAATACTTTTTTGGGGCCCCCTGTACTGAGGCTTAACGATTTAGGCATAGGATAAAACAAATTTAGACATTGATTACAGCAAGTTTACCCATTTGGGGGCCCCTAAATTGTGTGGGGGCCCCAGGCCACGGCCTAGTTGGCCTATTCAGTAATCAGGCCCTGAACACGACCGTTTACAAGGCTTATAGAAATTCAGTGTTTTGAAAAATTTTATATCGTTAAATTGCACATTTTTGTTTACTTACAAAAAAAGCTCTGTTTTCTCTTTCGAAACGTCAGCAACCCTACACCATTTTTTCTTGTGGATTGGGTGTATTCAAAATAATAATAAGAATAATAATAATAATGTAGGTCTGTTTTTGCTTATACTATTACCAATGTCTATAAACTAAAATAACAATAATAAATATGAAAAGCAGCAATAAATTGTCTTTGAAAAAGTGTAGGCGGTTAGCGGTAATAAACCCTTTTTTTTTTTTTTTTTTGTTTTGATAATCTTCAAAAAAAAAAAAAAAAAAATGCTTAAATCTTAGTTTATGTGGTCGACCCAGCAACCTAATGATGGATGAGATGAACACAGTTGAGAGGACATGGTCGAAATATAAATCATGTTGGAAGCTAATTTTAGCTCGATGATTGGGTGAAAGAGAGAGAGGGGGAGACGTGCCACATCTCTCTCTCTTTCTATTCTATTCTATGCAGAGGTCGGATTTTGAAGGTTTTGTTTTCGAAAAAGTTTGCCTTTATTGATTTTTGTTTCGTTTTGTCTTTTGAAAGCGAAATGATGTATGAGAAATTGCTTTTGAGAATTCAAACTCGTGATTTCAGAATCATTTTTAATAGGCAATCTTCATGTCGTGATAGCTCAATGAAAGTACAAACCGCCAAATACTATTTGTAACATTTTTTGTTTAAAAGTTTGTTTGTTTCAAATGGGGCTGCGTTTAGCTTCTTGCTATTTGCAGACCTAGTGCTTTGCCCAGAAGCGGCATCCACTCTTTCATATGGCACCACCATCGGCGGAATACCATTGTCACAAGTATTTTGACGCCCAGTTTCCCCACTAGATGGAGGCACCTGAGCTCTATTCGATGCGAAACTGCACTAGGAATTTAATTTTGCCAAGAGATACTACAAGCCAAACAAGTACTCGAGGGATCTTTTACATGCCGCATAATCATACGACATGGACGCTGTCGATTTTCTGCATCATGAAAATCCACCGACTGGAGCCGGGATCGAACCTGCCCTTTTGGGCGTAAAAGGCCAGCGATTTTTTTTTTTTTTTTTTTCAAGTCAAGAAATGGATATGCCATCCCCTGAAGCGCGGATCCAGAAATTTTTCATGGGAGGGGCGATTGATTTTATTACTTACTTTTTACTATGTATACTGCAATACACCGCCAACTCGGCTATTTCGATCCATGGACTGCAGTTTCGTGCTTATTATGCACTCATCAGCATGGAATACGAAACTAGCCGAGTTGGAGGCAAAAATCCTCTTGTTTCTGCCTTAGCCCTAATCTTATAAAAAAAGTTCTAGTTCAATATCGTAAAAATTGAAAAAGATATCAGCGATCTAGTGAGCTGTAATTCATTCATTTGCAGACAATACATAAATGGCGACGGGTTGTCCACAAATAGTGTGGTGACAATCGAGCATTTTTTTCAATGTTAAATTGTATACAGTTTGAAAATTTATATTCGGCATAGAAGTCACATTTCGCCTATTCGGCCAAAAAGACCGTATCCGTAGGTGGCCAAAAGTATCCGGACACCCCCAGAAACGTTGGTTTTGAACGATGACGCAATAACCTTTAATATAAAAATAGCTTTTTGTGGACAGTCCCTCACTGTCTGCGAATGAATGAATTACAGCCCACTAGATCACTGATATCTTTTTCAATTTTCATGATATTCAACTGGAACTTTTTTTACAAGATACAGTATAAATCAGGGAACAATATTTTTGTAGTTATAAATTTCTGTCGTTCGCGCATGCGCCATGAAAAATTATTTCCTTTTAACGTTCATATCTCATCGGATTTTTAATATTTTTATTTACCGTTTCAGTGTGTTCTTTCTCTTGTATTTTGTCATCTTTCCTGAAGTTTCGATAAGGTTTGATCAAAAACTCTGCGTGTTATGAGCAAAAACCCTTCAAATAAAATTGCCGTTTTTAAAAAAATGTTTCATACCTTCGGAAGTAAGAGTGGTACGTTCATAAAAATTTGTACAGTAATTATACATAGTATGCTAATTAATTACTGAAATTTATAGCTTATTCCGAGCTATATGAGCTATATATCTTCGAAGAATTATGATCAAAAAGCGGTTTTTCTTCCGACCCCCCTTTTTGTCGTCCCCCAAATGCATCAGTGATTTAATTTCAATGTGGAAATGTCCGGTGAAGTCTATATTTTGTATGACTACAGTTAAAGAACAATTGATCGCCTATTTTGCGATGAACGGTAGATTTTTCTTATGAATCTCAAGTGTTTCCATTATTTTGATACCTACCTGTATTTATCGAACCCAACATAAATAATGCAATATACCGCCAACTCGGCTATTTCGATCCATGGACTGCAGTTTCGTGCTTATTATGCACTCATCAGCATGGAATACGAAACTAGCCGAGTTGGAGCCAAAAATCCTCTTATAAAGCAAAGAGAGCCAAAAAAAAAACTGGTAGCTAATGTGAAATTAAAACACCAGCGAGCGACCGCACTTGGCACGGTACAACTCGAATTTTTTTTAAAGGCAGAGCTCAAGGTATAAAGCAGTGAGTAACCGCCCCAAAGCAAGGGCTAAGGCGGGAACATGCAATACACCGCCAACTCGGCTATTTCGATCCATGGACTTCACACACTCCAGGGTCCCCCGTACCTACCACCCTCATTCCTCTCACCATATTAACGTACACGAATTTAACGAGACTTCGAAACTATCAACAAAAGTAAATAAACAGACATGACAGCGTTACTCATGCGCGAATATCTCAAAAG